>JBBPTY010000340.1:0-20181 GCA_038094335.1 Tylopilus aff. striatulus | reverse complement strand
TGAATACCTCATATGGAAAGTGAGTGTGTTGGCATTGCCTGTTGGGCTGATGCACTGAGGACGGTCCCACAAGTTCTACTAACAACCGGAACATCTTGGCGGAAACTGATGAAACTTTTTACTTCCCCGCTGGCTCCCTGCACTATAACCAGGACAATGTTATTACCATCCTTCAGGTTAGTTTCGCCTCATAATTGATAGGGTGCTCACAACTCGGCCAGGATAACATGGGTCTGAACGAGAACGGAGGTCAGCATTTTTTTTCTGTCAGATGTCCACAGTTACCAACAGCACATCCCAGCGACTGTTGATGAAGAAAAGTCACCTCGTGGAGTTCGCGGATTTATGCTCAACTCCGGCAACTTTGGCGAGTGGAAAGTGCAAGGCAAGGTCGGAGGATATTCAAAGTTGGTTTCCCATCTGAGCGTGCTCGCATTCCCTTGTTGACGTCTGCACCAGCTACCCGGACAAAGTCAGGGGTGTTCTCAATGAGGGTGGTCTATACGGCGAGCGGCTGGGATGGCATCTTCCGGGATATAATACTTCGTCCTGGGAGGCGAGGGAGCTTTCTGATGGTCTTCCCAATGCCACCGCAGGGGTTGGGTTCTTCGTGACCACGTTTGAGCTCAATGTTTCGGCGGAACTTGATGTCCCAATGTCCTTTACTTTTGATCAATCGCTCCAGCCATACCGTGCCCAGCTATACGTGAACGGGTGGATGATGGGAAAGAGGGTAGCAAACCTCGGGCGAGTACACTTCGGATGTTGCCACACAACTGATTGATTTACACAAGGTTCCTGCAGACCACAGTACAGATTTCCCGTGCCACAAGGTATCCTGAATTACAATGGTATCAAGTACGTCATTATCCCACTCGTCCTTGTGCGATCTTAACTATTCAACAGCACCGTTGCCGTGGCCTTGTGGGCCATGGAATCCATCAATATTTCGCCGACCTTGGAACTAACCATCGATGGCACGTATGAAGGGGGCGTTGGTGGTATCGAGGCGAATAACCCGAGCTGGTCAATGGCGGGTAGGGAGTAAAGGGCTCGAATTCGGTCATAGTATACTTATATGTTGAATGTGCATACGGAACCGAAGAGTCCTCTGCGCTGCTTCCGAATACTGGAGGCCCTTAATTTACTCTAGCCTCCCAAATCTTATTAAAAAAAAAAAGATTCGCTAAGGCGATCCAGTTGAACAACATCCGCGTCAACCATGAAAATCGCAGTCGTCGGTTCTGGTGTTTCTGGACTTGCCGCAACATGGGTAATCTTGACTCTCTTTCACTCCGGTCACGACCTATATTATATACGACCACTAACTCATTCCATTGGTAGCTTTTGAACGAACACACCGACCATGAAGTTCATCTATTCGAAGCTGACGACCGCGTCGGCGGTCACGCAAACACCGTGTCTTGTCAGATGAACGGCCAAAATGTCTCTGTGGACACGTGAGGCCATCAACCACACTGTTTATCTATTGACTGAATGCTCTTTCTCTTGGCAGTGGCTTCGTTAGTTGTCACCTGAAAGTAGACGGATGCGTTTCTCACTTGACGCTAGATCGTTTTCAACCCCATCACGTATCCAAATTTCCTTCGTTTTTTAAGCTTCTACCCAAACATCGAAATTCTTCCGACACAAATGACCTTCAGCGTCTCTAGGGATCATGGCGTATTTGAGTGGGCAGGCACCTCTCTGGCGACAGTATTTTGCCAACCCTCTCGTCTGCTGGACCCTAACATGTGGAGGTTACTTTACGACATCCTGCGGTTTAATACATGCGCACGAGAGCTCGTGGCAGGCAAAAGGAATCATATGGAAAACTGTTCTGTCGCAGAATACCTCATTCGAGAGGGGTACTCGGATACGTTTCGCGACGACTATTTAATTGTAATTTTACCTCCAATCCTACCACGCCTCCTCTGACCTGATCTCATGCAGCCAATGACGGCAGCCATCTGGAGTACACCCCCCGACAAGTGTTTGCTGGGCTTCCCTGTACAAACACTGGTGCGTCCTTGCAGAGTACCCTCCTTCTTCCATTAATTTCGTATACTTAGGTGAAGTTTATGAATAACCACCATCTACTCCAAATTACTGACAGGCCCTCTTGGTTGACGATCAAGGGCGGAAGGTATGCTTCACTCACTTGTCCACAAACTTGAATGCGAAGGCCATGTCTTGATCTAGTCGACACTATGTCAACGCCATCCTAGAGAAACTTCCCAAGAGCCAACTGCATTTGTCAACGCCCGTCGTGTCCGTTGGAAATGCTCCTAATGGGACCGTGACGTTGACGACAGCAGACCGGGCGTTCAGCTTTGATCGCGTGATCATGGCCTGTCATTCGGATACGACACTCTCGATACTCAAGGAAGGATATGGTGTCACCCCCGAAGAAGAAATGATATTAGGTCGATTTACATGGAATCGGAACCAGGTCATCCTGCACAACGACATCAGCGTGAGTATGCGATCGGTGACTTGTTCTTGGATTCGTCATGATTGGGATCACTAGTTCATGCCAAGAAATCGATCCATCTGGGCGGCCTGGAACTATTTAACGTCTTCTACGGTCGAAGGAGAGGGCGTGTACAAAGCCAACGTGAATAAGGTGTCATTGTGAGTCGCTCGAGTGCCGCTTGTTATAAGGTTGTGTCGTATTAATAGTGACATATCTGCATATAGGACATGTATGCGCTTCATGCGAGCACTGATGGTGATCAGAGAGGACTCACGTTCTCATAGACAGCATGAACATCCTGCAGCATCTGTCGGAAAGCACGTGCGGACCTGTTCTCGTGACCCTGAACACCCCGGTGGAACCAACCAACGGCACCGTTGCGGCACGGTTCCATTACGACCATCCTATATTGGACGCCAAGGTAAAAAAAATCATGCGCCTTTTACTCTTTCGTGTTCCCGTGTCCCCTGTTGAGTTACGGAATTTGACATGCACAGGAAGGCAAAGACGCCGCCGCCTGGACCCTTGATTGCTTTTCATCTGATTCGCAATGCTCTTTCCATTGTCATCGTGCCTCATTCTCTATCCCGTAGGCCGTCGCATCGATAAGGGACATGGACAAGATCCAGGGGCGCAGAGGGATACTGTACGCAGGCGCATGGCTCGGGTACGGCTTCCACGAAGACGGGTTCACTTCTGGCTTGCGTGCCGTCGCACAGCATATTGACGGCGTCCGTCTGCCGTTTGAAATCGCATCCGCGGAGAGGCCCGTTCGACCCGCGGTCTGGACCGCACGCGCGTTTAACCTGTTCGAGTGGAGTGGCGCGAGGCAGATGCTGGGCATGGTACTGTCTCTTGTCCTTAAGCTGGTGGCGAGACTCTTGCTGGTGGACGTCGCCGAGCATGGTGACGTGTCTAGCCGGAAACAGCAGTCTAAGACTACATAAGGTGGAGCTTTATAACGTACAAGAACGAGATAAGGAATCATAGAGATGATCGATAATCATGATAAGTATGCCAAAAATATATCCTTTTTGCTCGAGCGCAGGGAATTCTATGAACACACTTGATTAGGGTGAAATATCGTGGTGATGATGCGATGATGCGAGGGGAGGTGCAAATGGTTTATGCCCGAGTTCATAAAAGAGAAAAGAATCATGCCATAATCAGAAGGGATAAACTCGTATCATGTCCGTCGAACATCAGCAGTTCCTCAGACCCCGATCATCGCGATTTAGTCGATCGGTGACTAGGATTCATTGTGCAACGTTCCGTTGCGTGGCGTGTTTGTGCCTGAGCGATGCTCATCTGCGAACCGGATGGAACGAGAGGGAGACGCGTCGCGAGAGTGATGTGCCTGTTTGAGCGATTCGAGGCGTCGATGTAAAATCGAGGGCTGAGGGGAGAGACCGCTGTTCTTCCGCTCCGGAAGTGTACTCCTACCACGTAAATCGGCGTCTTCGGGTGTATGCCCTGGCTCGCTCACGGCAGGTGATGCTGGCGACGTGTCCGCAGAAGCTGAAGGAACGTGTGAAGAGTGACTCTGTTCGTTTGCCGACGTTCGCCGGCGATTTCTCTTGTTCACCCCTCCGTTCACAGGCTTCACCACGGTCCTTCCCTTGCTCGACCTAGTACGTTTCCCCCGCTCGCCAGATACTCGTACCATGGAAGAATTGGAAACAGTACCCTCCCCACTGTCTTCAGAAGCCCATTCATCATCGTCGTTTTGTTCTGTCCCTGTATGCGTCACGACCGTGATATCTTCCAGTAATCCAGTAGCGACAGGTTCCTTTGGCATTTCTATTTCGGCGGAGATGTCCATAGCCTGTTCCTGCGAAGCCTTCGTGCCGCCCTTAGAGGGGTGGTGAAGTTGTTGATTAGACCGTGTTGTTTGCAGGGGGGCATCGACGGGAGTAGGAGAACCCTCCCGCCCAGACGCGTGGCGTATGACTTCGACGTCGACCTTGCATGAAACATCAGCGCAATATATCATTCGAAGACCCACTCTGACCCACCTCTTCTCCGGGTCCTATCCACTTCTCAATGACCGTATCCAAACCCTCTCGCCATTCCATCACCACCTCAGTTCCATCGGGAGGTGCTGGCTCCTTGACCTTCTCGCCATCCTGGGTCTCCGTGTTCAAAATGCCATCTTCGTGTGGAATCTTGATATCAATGCTCGTTCGCTTGCTGCCCATGATCGTCTTTTCTTCCTCTGTGAGTCCAGCCCGACCATTTTCCATTGCGTTCACGTCACGATCCCGATTGATGACGACATCTTCGCCACGTGTAATGTGCCGTGTAAGCGTAGTCCAGTCGGGTCCAGACGCATGACGGGACCATGTCCGTGATGAGACACTGTGTACGCGACGTCCGAGAGAGAAGAAAGGAATGGATAGCCCGTGTATCGCAACGCTACAGAGAACGATGAAGGCAACGATCGGTTGAATTGTAGATGCAAGGAACTCTGCCTGGTTGGCAGGTGGGTTGGATGGGTTGGGAAGATATCCGACCGCGAAGGTGGAGATATACACCGCTCCTACGTATCAGGATAAGGGGAGTGAGTGCGACATGCAACACGCTGGGTACATAGCCGACTCACCGATACCAACCGGTCCGAAATGACCGCTAAAAAGAGCTTCCCGGAACGTCTTTACGTCGGGTATAAATTTGTACAAGGCTATCATGATGGGAAGTCGCTTGAGCAACAAGATAAGGAGTGCAGTGGGGATAAGACGGCCAATGCTCAGTGTCAAGGTTTCGTTGGTGAAGCTATCAAACGGCATCCATGCACCTACGTACACGAATGAGGCAACGTTGAACAGCAAATCTATTACTGAGCTGAACACTGCTTCCTCTGTCTGTCGATTAAAGAAACCGTCCCATGCAAAGGCCGTCCCGCAGCAAAAGGCGGAGAGGAGGTCGTCAGAGCCGAGTATCGTCATGATGCCGATTGTAAGGAAGGCGAGTGAGACGTATTGCGCGACGTATGACTGGCGATCAATCAAGTCTTTACGTTGGCAAAACTTCATGAGATGTCGAAAAGCAAAGCCTAAGGCGGATCCGAAGGCGACGCTGACGATGATCTCGACTACAAGATCTCATAAGTATACATCCACATACGTAATAAGAAGAGGACTTACACAGCCAAAGAAACAGAAACCAGTTTCCGACAGCCTGACCGGGGGTAGCATCCAGGATGAGATAAAGGGCGAGGAAAAGGAAGGGATATGCGGCTCCGTCATTACATCCACACTCCGCGGATAGCAGTCGGCGAATGTGCGCAGGCACGTGTTTGTCTGCGTACTTTCCTCCAACCACAGCCGCGGCAAGGATAGGATCGGTAGGTGTCAAACATGCCCCAACAGCAAGACTAGAAAGGAAGTTGAGGCCGGGAATGAAGGCATAAATTAAGCCTGCGGATACAAACCATCCCTAAGAGTGATGGTTTGAGAAGTCGAATGAAGGCCAAAATAAGCACGACGCACCCAAGTCATCACCGGACCAAGTAGGAAAAACAAACTTTTCCAATGCCGAGCAACATAGGCCTTTGGAAGCTCGACACCGATGGCAAACACGCCTATAGCAAGGACCACACGAGTGAACTCGAGAGTAATGGTATTTGAAATTTGCTCATTTCCACTAGCCCAGCTGCGAGGATCAAATATACCAGCACCATAGGGACCTGGGGTTGAGGTGCAGTCTGTCAAGACGAGAGAGCATGCATTGAAGCCAGAGCGTACTTGCCTATGATGACGCCAAAAAGAAATGCCCAACAAGCTTCTCCTATGTACAGCTGAAATGGATGTGAATATCATAGTGTGATAGAAGGCTTCAACGAACCTTTTCCCGGATAAACAGCGAAAACATGCCAAACTGCGTTAAAAAGATTGGATTCATTTCCGAGAAAAATGAAAAGGGATGTCGGATGAACTGACCAAGACGACAAAACCACCCAAACATGCATAAGCGATGTGGGGGATTGTTGGACTAAGCTATTCGTGGATTAGCAAGTTGCAGGTCAAAGATTCATCGCCGGCGTACCGGGTGAAACAGCATAGTGTGGGCCAGTAGCACTGATGGTGCAAATTTTAAGTGCTAAAAGAGCGCGCAGCTGTCGTGGACAGTGGGCAAGGTCGGTCGTCCGCTGGTTGTCGTGAAAGAGAGAATATAAAGTCTATCGCGAAGGCTAAGGGGCCCGCTTAGTAGAGCCCAGAGTTACGTCAGCAAGCGGCAGGGGAAGGGGAAGAAGGTCAGACGAAAACACCCACTTTTACCTCAACTTTATATGTAGGCGACGCGTTCCGTCGCTCTGCGGAGTTTTTCGTCTCGCGGAACGGCATGTTTGAGGTGGATGTGCAGAAAGGGTGAATATAACTCCGCAGTGACCGCGTGAGGTTCAAGTTATCCCCTATTGAAGACTGTCCTCTCCCACACCCTCAGCCAATAACGATCCTTTCGAGGTCAACATCGAAGCCTCCCTGCTCCACCCGACAACCCCACCGCGAAAAAAGGGTCGCCGTTCCTGTTAATTTGGCTTGCTGTGATAATCTCAGGCACAATTCTAGTGAGCAAGCGCCCAGTCGGTCTCTTTATTCATCCCGGCTAACGTTCGATTGTGGTAAGACCGACATTCCATCCTGGTACCCGGCTGATCTCGGGTGGCTGCACCCCCCGTCTGTACTAATAGCGTCAGCCGTCTCATGAGATCAGGATCCGTGGGCACATGCGGCTCAGAGTTTCCAAAGCTTGGACGTTCGGCTGTTTTACGTCACCCATCGAAGGGCCGTTTGGCCGTTATGCCGGCATTCTAGCTGGAAATTGGTTGGGCATTGTCAATGGTTGCGACCTCTTCCGAGTCAATCGTACACGTACACGTATATGTGCAGATTCCAGGAATCGTATGAGTCTCGCGCCCACAGATCTTGGTGGCAATCTCTCATGAAGTTTTCTCACAGTACAAGCTTCCTCGAAATTCCAAGTCGCCCTCGACGGATTGCGGTAATTCCGCCCTTGGCCACTAGTGCGATGCTAATCCTTTCGTAGGTCATTTTGTCGATCATTCGCCCTTTTCATCCCTTGACAACAAATACCGACCACATAGATCCATCAGGCGGACAAGCAGCTCTTGAGTCTTGACCTCGATGTCAACCCATTACCCATCACATGCCCGGCGACACCTAATAGGCAGCGTGGTTGGTGCGTTTTGTCACGACACCGTCGATCATCAGCTCATGGTCGGATAGTACTTCCATTCCAAAGAACTCCGTTCACTCAAGATCAACGTTCGGGTTCTTGCGGCTCGCGTACAGTATAATGTGGGCTTCGACTGATCTCGCATGCAATTTCAAGGGTTTCGAATCCATCGCCAGAACCTGCCCCTTGATCTATGACCCCTTGATCGAAAAATATACCCAATCTCATTTATGGAAGATAACGCAGGTCAAAATAGCCTGGTATCGTTGTCTCACTGAGGGTACTTCCATCGATCAGCCAACCTTATCAATGGCTCATCCAAATGGAGATCAAGATCTGTCGTCTCCTTGTCCTCCTTACCTTCCCCGTGAAACACAGGTCCATGTGTTCCCCTCCAAGTCCTCCGTAAGACACCCGAAGCCATTCTTTAGGGCATTTTTGGCGTCCAGGTTTCATCATTAAGCCAGTTATATATCCATCGCATGTTCCAGCGCAGAACAGCAATACACTGCGACACTCGAGCTGATCATAAATGACTTGGGCACAAGTTTCGTGGAATACGTTAGACACTGATGAATGTGTCCGAAGTAGTATCTCTTCCAGGGCGACAAAAATCAGCAAGGATAACGAACAATTGCCGGTCACTATATGTATCACGAGAGAGGGTGTCCGATGATGATCGTATACTGCGTCGGTATGACTTCCCTCCCAGGTCCTCGGATCCTACCCTTACACCGGCGCCAAAAAGTCTACATGTGCTAGTTTACATGAGCACAATAATCCGCAAGCAGGTCACTCCACCATGATACTATGTACAATGGCGGCATTCAAAAATTCTGTACTCTGATACAGGCCTGGGTACCGATTCTTTGGGCTTCCCACCCGTTCTACACCCTCAAGGGTCCACTACGAAAATGGTTCAATTCATTTGTCGTGAAGTCATGCCAAGACACTCTGTCAAAAACATTGGGCTTAGGCCGGTCCTCTCAATTTGTTTCACGGCGCAATCGTGTCGTTACATCACTAATCAAGGCACCAGTCTCAAAGGAGATTTAAGAGGGGTGAGAGTTCGTTTCATTCCGAGATGGCACAGTTTTCAGAGGACGTACTTTTTACCGTGAACTCTGTCGCGTGCAGGGAGCCGGCAACAAAAGTAGACTAGCTGCTTATGGATGTCGTAAGGAGGTAAGACATACAGTAGAAACTTCTCATAACGTATAACCTCATAATGCATAATTCCTACACTTCATACGACAAAGAGCTTGGCTAAACGTCATGTCGCTAGGGTCCGTCTTCAGTCCATTATGTGAAGTTCTCCTGTATTTCGTGGTTATCGTCATTACCAGGGGCTCCTTTTCTATTGCTCTTATCCCGTTCGCTCAGAAAGTAAACAGACATTAGATAGTAGCAACGGACAGCGTACATTGTAATAACAATGTCTAAGACCTCACGTTGGTCACGAGAGAACGCTAGCTTCAAAGTTCCTCGTTTGCCAGCCATCTCTGTAAGAGTGCCAGCGCTTCTTTGGGCTTATCATACGGAACCTATTCTCACGTCAACACGACATCATGTTGAAGAACGATAGACCCACCATGTGACCAGCCCCAGATACAGTGGCAAAGGTCAGACCATTAGCACTCCGAGTCTGACCGACGACCTCCCCATCAACCAGCCAGTCCCTCAAAGGCTCGTTCACAAATGCCTCCTGTCCAGTCCAGGGCATCTTGAGCGTCCAGCGCTCGTTTCCAATCCAATTGCAGATCCAATCATACGTCCCAACATAGATAAGTGCGCGTACGCCGCGCTCGAGAAGTGCGGAAACGTGAGTATATGTTTCGTGATTTCCGTCCTGAGCGTTATGGAACGCTTTGAGGACATCGTTATTACAGGAACTGAAGTTTGAGGTGACAGATGGATCAACACCGAGCAAGGCGCGAGTGGAGGGGAGGTCGAGGTATTTCGCGATGTTCCTGAAACTCGGTCATAATAATACGACAGGCAAGTAGCTCAACTCCTCACTTCGTAACTGAGTAACACAAGTTGGCAGAATCTTCACACTTCTTGCTGATGTCGTACGGGTTTATTCCTGTCAGCGGGGTCAGTAGGAGTGCACGAAATCCAGGATTTGAAAATACCGGAAGCGAGGAACGGCGCGGAAAGTTCTTTATGACAGAAGTCACGAGCAGCGCCACAACTCATCGCATCATATTGGTGGATACAAGATTCGAGAGTCCATTTTTGGCATCGAGGCAACTATTACCAGCGTCAACCTAAGCTTCTCACAAGCACAGAGAATACTTACAGCTTGCTTCATCCGCACGCACGAGCTGTATTATTCTCGTTTTTGAGAGGTCTTAAAAAAAGGTCATATAACTGACCTGATGCTCGCAACCGGGAACACCGAAGCAGCAGTGCACTGCATATCGATATATGACGGAGTAAGCGTGAAGTAGTCGACAAAACCGTTTCCTGGTTGCCAGCGTGAACTAATAGGACTCAGGGTCTGGAATTTCAACATACCGATCATGATGGATTGCAGATTGATGGGTGTCAGGCCTGCAGCGACCAGCTTGGCGTTCTGATCATACACTTCGGCTGCAAAGACAGGGATATAACGACCCTGGTAAGACGTTCAGTTCAACGCGAGGGTATGTAGTTTGTCCAGACTTACACCATATGATTCGCCTGTTATGTGGAAAGCGCGACCCTTGAACTGGCTGAAATGCTCAAAAAAAATAGCTACAAAAGCAGCGATGTCCTTGGCAGCTTCTTCGGTCGTGCTCTGTCGGGTGGTAAGGTGTACGAGGTATCAACGTCGACCAAACATGCCACATACCACAGTTTCGCCATAGTCAGCATACGAAAAGCCCACGCCGATAGGTTGGTCAACATAGAAGATGTTTGCATTTGTATTCCATGCTTCTGGGTGATATGTCGTGCCGTTTCCAGAGATCGCTCTGCATGGGCCGTGTTCCATGAAGAGACCCATGCTGGAGGAGCAACCTGGGCCTGTCCGACTCGTCAAGCAGCATGCTCAGGATGTCTCAAAAAATAGTATTTACCACCGTTGGTCCAAAAAATGACGTCGTCTGTCTCAGGGTCATTGCGACTCTCGAAAAAATAGAAGAAGATGTGCCGAGCTTCAACGTCGATGTAACCCGTGTAAGTACTGGAATGTGGCAAACGAAGGCTCAGATTGGTAAGTGTCACGGTGCGGTGGCGAGGCAAATAGCTAACTTTACGGTTTGATCACAAAAGTCGGATTTCTTTATCCTGACGCTATGGTTTGGGAAGTGTGGATGGCCCAAGGTGGCGAAGCTTTCAACCGAAAGAGCGCTGAGGTGCTCAATTGGCGTGAACAATCCGTCATCGTACGACGCAAACTGCTTCAAGTCTAACACCGACTGCGACGAAGCGTGGCCGAGAACAGCCAACGACAGTAAACCAAACCCGCTGAGGAACATGGAGAAGGGCACAAGGAAGCGGCCGCGTATGAGACGCAACTATTTATTCAGGTCAGTTAGTACATTGTTCTAAATTTAGCATCGGTACAAGAATCACACACTGTGGCCACGAACTGTTTGCAGGTAGCACATGCTCAAGGATAAATTAGCAGTGTCAATTCTCCAGAGCGACTCCCAAATGTAAGATAAGAGCCATGCTACTTTTTCATGTTCCTCTTCGCGATGCTTCTTTCGCTTCTTACTCTCCCCTTACTCGCCTTCCTCACAGGTTCCTTGTCAGATTTCTTAACCGTGTTTGACTTACGGACCCTGTCACGCTTTTTGCTCTGTAGGCCCACGCCCTGTTTGGCTAGCGCCATCCTGGCGTGTTTCTTCGCCATTCTCCGGGCTACACGGTTGGCATCCGCGGCTTTGACGCGCTTTCGCTCTTCCTTGCTTAGCTGCACCAGCTTTTCACCAAGGGACGGCTCCCCCTTCGGAACAGATGGTACAGGAACGCGTTGAGAGTTCTGCATAGGTTTAGCGGGAGGTATATACTTGACTAAAGTGGTGTTTGGTGCTGATTTGCATCGTTGAATGCGCAATTTTCGTTTTGCGAATTTGAGCTTTCCTCCTTCGAGCGCGAGCATTTCATCAACACAAGTCCGGTCCTGAAAGCCAGCGTCCTCAATGCGCCGTTCGCATGGCGATCGGACAATAAGTGTACGAACCGAAAACTGTACGTAGGCAAAGCCTTTTCCAAGTTGGGTATCCTTATCGCGAATCATGCGAACATGCGTGACCCAATGCTTTGGTTTGTTCTCGTCTTGTGGTTCTCCAATTTCAGGAAGCCCTCGTTCCGCACTGACGACCTCTTCAAAAAAGACGCGTAGATCTTCCTCCTTGCTGGCAAAGTCGAGGTTTCCAACAAAGATAGTGAGCTTTGGGTCTCCGATGGCTGAGCTCTGCCCAGTGATGTCTGTAGAGTCTTCACTCGGGGGTCTTTTTGCGACGGTGTCGACACGAAGCACACGATCCAAAAATACAGTACCGTTGCACTTCTCGATCGCAAGGTGCGCGGCTTCAAAAGGATCCATGACGGGGGGCGGTGGCGGCAGGTTCGTTGGTCTGGTGTGAGAAGGTGGCGGGTGAGCAAAGACAATGTAGGCGTGCACGGAATCGGCGTCGGAGTGAATGGCTTTGTTGATGAATGCAATTTTCTTCTTTTGATTGGGCGTGAGGAATTTCTTCTCGTCTGTCTTGGACTCGTCTCCGGTCTGTGCATCGCGCCACGAGGAAGTGCGATCTCGGTCATGTTGCCGAGGTTGCTTGCTCTTTGTGGTTTCGCTACTTGCTTCTGGGATTTTCGAAGTAGGCGTTTGAAACGCGACTGAACGAAAACGGGTGGATTCAATCTTCGCAGTGGGGATCTGAGCAAGTATATGTTTGTGGAGTTGCTTTTGCAGGGGCTGGAGGGTGGATATTATCAAAAAAAAGTCAACAAAATGTCTTTTTACTCGCCCGCTTTATTGATACATCAGATACTAAGTTGCCAATGAATATCGTGCGATCGTCTCGTCTTTCTTTGGTTTCATCTGCCGGTGCGTACTTGGAATTTCTGAGACCTACAAGCTTGCGCGATTCACCTTTTTGAAGGGTCTCATGGATCAAGGTAGATGGGTCGCCTCCTGCCGAGTCGTCTGAGCTCTGTAAGCCAGGCGTGTCCAAGGAAGCGGTCCCCGAGCCTTTCACCTTCGCGGAATCAGAGACCGTAGATTCTGATGCAAGCCCGGGGATAATTCGAACTCGTTTGTTCCTCTTTTCCTTCTGTTTCTCGGCTGCGGCATCGGAGGAAGTCACCTCGATGAATGAAGTTTTGGGACGCTTTCTGCTTGGTTCATCGTCATACAGATACCCGCGTTTTTTCTTCCGCTCTGCGACAGTGTAGACGTTTGAAGCGAGAGTCGGCTCCGGGCTGTTTAGTGTGGTCTAGCGTGAGGTGTTCAAGCCGAGGGGTCCCAGGATGCTCGATACAACACACCTTAATACGAAAGAGGGCGTCGAGGTCAGTATCTACGGCCTTCTTCTTTCCAGAAGACTTGCCGGTGGGTGGCAGCAGAAATGATGCGAGGCTCATGCGGGTAGTACCAGGCGGTGGTAGTGAGTGTTCAGATGGATGACTAAACGCTCGTTGGTGGGTACTCAAAGGGAAAGCTCGACTGTTTGGTAAGAATAGTGTTGCTCGGCAACATAGTAAGGGATCTACTACTGTAAACCCAAGTCTGGTAAGGAGTCCTCGATAGCTGGCTTGTCAGTGGAATGCAAAACGTGATGACTTATGCACCACGCATTCATGGCCAGGTGTTCGTGTCATAACTCGAACGCTCCAGCGTAGGCATTAATTTACAGACGATATTCTCTCCCCATATGACATTCCTGTGCCGATCCGGAGAACATCGCGATATGGACGTCCGTTATAATACCATTGGCCACTCCTCGAAGGCACCTTGCCCAAATCTGAAGAAGCTGATATTGCCGGCATCGACAACAGCTATGACGACAGTCTTCTTCCCTGTTTTGAGAGCAAGAAAAGGATTTGCTCTAGGCAGCGTGAACGTCGACTTGGTCTTCTGAGAGGAAGGGGTTGTACAGAAGAAGGACAGCAGGTGACGGCGAATGGTCCGCAAAACAGAGAGGCAGTTCCCTATTGGCTGGGATGATGATTTTCTGGAAAGCGGTGCCGTTTCACGTCCTGTCTCCGGATCGATTGGGTAAATGTTTGGCTGAGAGTCAGCAGGTCCTTTGGAGGGTGTTGACAAACTTCTTTTACGAGGTAGCGGGAGTGGCATTTCTGGAAGTATACCGAACAGTGCAGTAAGTTCCTGCAAAGAGGGCACCGATGTCGTGCGCGCACTGTATACACATCAATCAGTACCAAGACTCCGGTTGGCAAAGGAACTCACTCGACAACTGCAACATAGAAATCAGGTGCAGGAGGAGCTGTCTTGCGGAATAGTGTAGAAGGCTTGTATACATGGAAAAAAACTTTATATGGTGAAGGCGCGGGTGGCTTCGAGGAGGACTCGCATCTTGTGACTGCGCGGCACAAAGGAATGGCGTGACCACAGGGTATGAAGCGTAGTGCTTGGAATATATCCTCTAATTTAAACAAGACACGTCAGCTTTACGATGGTATGATGGGAACAAGGGCCATACGAGTTGTTTTCTTCCGGGAAAGACGAAGCCGCCTCCACCAGCTGCTCTTGCGGAAAAGTCGGGCAACGTTGATGACCTTTGATGCAAAGGAAGTGAAGAGTCTCGTGAGCCATTGTGTAATGCTGCCTGGGTGGGTGACTGGCGATGGAACCGTTGGTGCAACCGGATACTCGGGTGTTGGCGGCTCTGCACGCATCAAGACAAAACCGAGACGCTTCAGATACGCGTACACCTATATAAGCAAGTTGCAGGAAACGAATCAGCTGGATTAGTTCGAAAATCGAATGTCATTACCTGATAACGCTCCAGACTCAAATCTTGACGGCCAATCATTTCAGCGAAAGCCTGTTGAACTGACATCGGTGTACCTGGGCTTTGTGTTCCATAGTGAGAGGGGTCTAGGAACGGTACTTCATCAGAGCATGTTTTGTAACAAAATAGGGCGCCGCGTTCGATGAGGTACAAGGCTTCTTCTGGAAGGAGTTCAAGTCGCTTGCGGACTTTTGATGGAGGGTCGTCGTTTGCACAGTCCTGCCACACTGTCCGTGACACAGAGTGGCCCATCGTTGAAAAGTGGATCCCACGGGCGGTAGTCACATGGACACGGTCAATATAAGGATACCATATACCATAGCTTATCGTTTTACTAGAATTGGATTAGAAGGAACACTGCTCTTCAGAATGACTTCGAGGGCGAGACGATCGACTGACCTCGAAATAGTTCTAGTTGCCCGAAGGGTCTCAAACATCGCATCTCGTGAACGGTCAAGGACGTGAAGTTGTAGTCCTGACCCCCCTCCATGTGCGGGTTCGAAGTCCTTTTCACCACGTTTTGGGATATTTGGCCGTGCAGCAGCTCCAATTTTACTGGCGAACATGTTCTCAGTATTTACACGTGACTCAAGCATTGCCAAACACTCACGGAAGCTTGGTCCAATCCAGTCCGCCATCTTCATCTCCAGAAGACTGGTCATCGCCTTCTTGTGTAACTTGCGCTCGTGGACGTGGGATTTCGAGTGTATCGTCCATACCTTTGCCACATGAACGAAAGCAAGGTCAAAGGTTCTATAAATGGGCAGTGTTTTATACCTTATAAGTCAGCCGGACTCCGAGTCCGGGGTTCCTTTGCATCCCATCCGCTCCGCTCACTTGGTCGAGCGAAATGGAATCAGAACATAAGCCAACATTTGTTCAGTCCCTCATTGTGCGCTGCTTGATTTCTTCATTTTTAAAACATTTCCATGGACATTTCGCCACTCCTTGTTACGCGTAGGCGGGAGGTGCTGCAGGTATAGCTGTGGACTTGCTTTTCTTCCCAATAGATACCATCAAGACGCGATTGCAGGCTGCTCAAGGATTCTTGAAGGCTGGTGGCTTCAAAGGTATATACAAAGGTATCGGGAGTGTGGTTGTCGGTAGTGCACCAGGAGGTGAGTGTTTTTGTGTTTGCTCCTCGCAGACGTATAACCAGGGAGCAGCGGCGACGTTCTTCTCGACATACGAAATGTCGAAGCAATATTTGCCCTTACACGGGCAGCTATCCCCGCTCAACCACATGATATCCGCGTCGATTGGTGAAGTTGTACATTGCCTTGCTCATTGCCATGTTTTCAGCCTCTGAATCCACGCTTCAGGCGGCGTGCTTAGTTCGTGTTCCGACGGAAGTAATTAAAACGCGCACGCAAACATCATCCTACGGTTCTGCAGCTACGTCTTTGGTTGCTGCAAACATGATTCTGAAGCACGACGGCATACGCGGTTTCTATCGGGGATTTGGGATAACGATAATGCGAGAGGTTGGTAATGCAATGACGATTATCACCAATACATCTCATGTCCTCTTTACAGATCCCGTTTACTTCACTTCAGTTTCCTTTGTACGAGTTTTTGAAGTATCGACTCTCCCATGCTCTGGGTGCCCGTCCGCTTCATGCGTCGGAAGCTGCAGTCTGTGGCAGCATAGCGGGTGGTGTTGCAGCTGCATTAACAACACCCCTTGACGTTCTCAAGACGCGAGTGATGCTAGATATGAGGGTGTGTCTGTCGTCGTTCTGCAACCCTTTCTAACAAATCATCAAGGATCCGGCCTCCAAAATACCTACCCTTCTCAGTCATTTGCGGCAAATATATACTACTGAGGGAGCCAAGGCACTATTTGCGGGTGTCGTTCCGCGGACACTTTGGATATCCGCCGGTGGTGCTGTGTTCCTAGGTGCCTACGAGTGGGTTATTGGTAGTCTTTTGGATAGATGACCGTGTGGTACGACTATAGTTCACTGTTCTGGCGCAACACATGTGGCCAACTTAGAGACCAAGCCCCGACTTTGAATACTCCTATTAAACCTGTTGGATGTGCTGGCGTAGACTCCATTTCTAACGATCATTTTTCCTCGATCAATTCATTTCTTCGGCCTTTGACGGTACGCCTGTCCCTTTGCTACATTTGAAAAGTGACGTGACAACCAGTGGCACGCTGAGCTAAGAAAGCTCGAGCCAGTAGGAACCTGTTGCCATCATGGTCTACCTCCCAAACGGTGCGTCCCGACCTGAAGATCACGCTAAGAAATTAGAATTCCACCCCGAAATAAGTGGCATTTGACTAGGGTCCGTATGTACGTCCGCCATAGTTTCCCAAGCTTATATACTCCGGGATACTTGGCAGCGTACTTTCCAGCCTGGCGACGGCGCCACACTTACGGCCTGAGCGCCAGGACCTCAAGGCCTCAAGTTCAAGTTCGGATTGGTAATCAGCATGGTAAGTGAGCCAACGAGGTAAGGCCCTTTGCTTGCCGCCATGAAGTAAGCCTGAATGACTGGTTGAGTGGCAGAAATTTTAGAGACAACCCAGTGATAGGGTCAAAGTGTTTCCTCAACTTCACTTTCGACTTATGAAGTGGCTGTCACGGCCACCGAAACTGTATACAGTAGATATGCTCATAATGCATGGAGCCCTCATAATGCATAACTACCGAAACCTAGTTATTTTAGCCGAGAGTGTACAAAATCTTAATATGCATTCTGAGAATTTTTTATGCATTATGAGCATATTTACTGTACCTCCAATGACTCGAGGCTATTCAACCAACGCAAGCCATCAACGCTTTACTGCGGCTTGGTCTAGTGCGAACGGAACGATAAATAGCCCCTGACTGGAGGTTGTGATTTATCCAAGGCTTTCCTGCTTTGAAGGTTGATCGGTGACCTCCTACTACCACGTGGACAGTCCCTCCGAGTTGGAGAATTGATCTTTTACACCATTTTCACACTTTTTTCTTCACCAAGGTAGATGTCAATTTAGCGCTCATCCCACAGGTGCGTAGGGTTTCATCCTGTGTCACGTTTATCTGCCGACAACAGCATTATATGGAAGCCCGGAGAACCGTGCTCTTTCAGCACAATGAGATTCGCATTCGTAAGACTATATTTGTATTCGCAATCGCTCCCGTGCGTCACCCTTCCCAAGATACAGTCCTTCCCAAGACACAGTAAAATGGGTCTGGTTTCACTTGCTAATGTAATATCGCGAACCAAAACAAAGCACTCGAATAGGAGAAGCCCTTTCGCCCCCTCCCTCCGGCGGGATCACGCCATAATTCTTCGCTGGGCCCTCGTTCCAGGTTATCCGGTGGGTTTAGCTGCTTATAACGAGCTACTACACTAGCCTAGAACCCCAACCCCTCACCGTGCGATACAGCGAACTTCACGGATATGAATGTTCCGTTTTGAAGAATTTGCTCACTGCAATCATGCGCGGCCGCGCTGGCTTTGGTGGTTTCCTGATTGTAGATGCGTCACCTGCGTCTGTAGTATTTTTTATTTCACCCATTCTGTATCCGGTGAGCCCCATGTGCCGATGATGGCCTGGCCAGCCGTGCAGTCGAGAGCGGTTGTTTTCGCTTCTACACTGCATGTTCAAGGCTTCAAGGACGTCCATGGGGACCGTCTGATGGGTTGATGTGTCCTGCTCATCATGTTTCCAGGTTATCCTTCACCCTGGGCCATCCACTATGGTCGATCTGCCTCGGTCGCGTATGGCAGCTAGACTCAATCAGTGCTGTCACATTTGTATCCTACTCTTGCTACGCAGGAATTGGTTCACCGCTTTATCGGCACGTCGAGGATGATAAGCGATCCTGCAAATGTTATGTTGCGCGTGCTCGTATCTCGGGAGTTCTTGCACCGCGGCATTGACAACTCGTTCCGGTTATGGCTTAGCATCCGGCACCTACTTCCTGCCTACTTGCATTTTCGCTCTGCGACGAGCGGTGTTTGGTGCCCCACGTCATCACCGTGTTATCACGATAAGAACATGGGGGCGGTGTCACCTCTCGGATCTCGGGCGTCAAACAGTGACCATAGGTAGTAGCTTCATTGTCAGCCAAGGTCCGCACACCAAGGTATTTAATAGCCATGGGTCAAAGTGTGTCATATCGCAACCCCCTAGTGGACTAGCCCCATATACAAACAAGTGATGGAACACATCTTAACTATCCTCTCCTGAGTCTGGCTGTGACGAAAGATGATCACGGGCTTACTTTTTATGGCATGACACGGCTGACGGGCCGATAGTATGGCAGTTCATATCTGTCCATTCTAATCCAGGGAAAAGGAGTCAACGTTTTCAATTGTGAACACTTTGCACAACGCCCATGGCCCATGCCCGATCACCGCGTGCAACAATCTTCTCTGTGAAGAACTGTCCCAGTATGTCGTGTAGCTGTGCGATCAGCTTGAGATCATCTTCTCGAGTCTGGTCGAAAGGCTCCGGCATGTCAGAGGGCGGGAAAACAGTTTGTAGTGCGATCTAGTCGGGATTAACGGTTTTCGGCTGAATGCAAACAAAGTACTAGGGGTAGACTCACTATGACCGCGGTGATAACACCATCGGCCCCGTTGCCACCCGAAACAGCGCACTCCTCGCCTACGATGCGAGCACCACCGCCTTCAAGCACGCCTTTTCGGACTGCCTCCTTGCCAATGCCGACGAGACCACGTATCGCACCTTCCCGAGTGCCAAGTGGTTTTGGCGTGCCTCTCGGTTCTGCACTCTGCGCCCCATGTGCAATAGCGAGTGATTCGAAACCATTTACAATCACAGAAGAGGAAGCAGGCGTAGGGTTGGGACCACTGCCGCCCAAGAGCGCAACCAATAGGGTCTTCATGATGCGTGGCGAAAGTGAGGGATATGTGGTCGAATGTTGTGTCAATAGACGACCAAGTGTTTGAGCAGCCGCGGTGCGAAGGTGTGTCGCGTGAGTTTGTGGTAGATTGGAATATAAGAGCGTAGACAGAATAGCAGGCAGAATTTGATGTAGCTTTAAGAATGATACATTCGTGAAATGTAAAAAAGGTTGGTGATTGAATACGCACGTAGGGTTCGATGAATAACGTCGCATTTTCGAGGATTGCACCCACGACATCGAGCAGTACCTCGAGCGTCTTTCCTTCTGCTTCAGCCTCCGCTCCGTCTCTGAGTGCGTTGGCGACACCTTCTCCAACCCATCGTACCAAGTACGGCAAAAGGGCCTGCAGACCTGCGTCTGCGCGAAGACTGGCAAGTGCAGCAATACGTTTGGCCGCATCTGAAGCAGACGACGAGGGCGGAAGCAGCGAAGAAGTAAGTCTAGTGTAGTATAGTTGAAGTTCCTTTGAAAGGACCTGCTTGACAAGCTGGCTTTGTTGATTCTGCTGGGTTGCTTGGGGTAATTGCCTTCCTTGCGCGGACACAGCAGCACCAGGTTTGGCTTCGGTACCTGTAGGTGTAGACTCTTCTCGAGGAACAGCTGGGGGGTTTTCTGGGACCAGTGGTTGTATACCCTCCACGGCAAGCCAATGCGCGGTCCAATTGAC
>JBBPTY010000339.1:6235-20199 GCA_038094335.1 Tylopilus aff. striatulus | reverse complement strand
GATGACAAGGTAGTACCCACGTTGTAGACTTTCTGCATGCGTGGCAACAATGGACCTGTCGTGCCATCGTTCCAACCCGCGAGGTACAATGTCCAGCAGAGTGTCGCAAACTGGATGCGTGCGAGGAAGCGCTGTGCCTTGGTCTGCATGCCCGCATCACTTGGAGTCATGGCACCCGCGTTGGGAGAATGTGTGATCGTGATCACATCTCCTGTAGATTTCTTGAGCGCAAGGTCGTTTAGTTCAACGACATCGTCAAGCTGAACGTGGTCGTCACTGCGTCGAGTCGTTGGATGTCGTGGATTCGCACCGATCTCCGGAGAAACAGAGGTGGAGATTTGGACTGTCATACCTCGAGGATTCAAGTCTGCGCCGCTCACGCAGATATTTATATGTGTTTCAGATCTGGGCAGCCATGATAACGGCTATTAGAGGGAGTGGGAAACATCAATGACTTGAGCATGGGTCATGTGTCGTCAAAGTAGGAACAAAAGACGTAAGTGCTGGGAACAACTTCATGGTCACGGTCACGCGCCATCTTCCGTTCCACTCCCGTGGTTCAGCCACCTGGGTTGTGGCCTGCAAATCTAACTTGCTGGACTCCTCAGGCCCGGGATTTGTGGTTTGCCACACCCTGACGAAATCTGCGAGACCAGGACTCTGAAAGCCGGGCGATACACGTCGTGGTACGTTCGTTGGGAACCCGAATCCAAGCCGGCACTATGGCCACCGTCTCCGAATCTGGACAGGTCATTGTATTCTCGATTCACAAGCTATAGACTTAGAGAGATGCAATAACGAAAGTGCGGAAGTGATGTTATCATTGGAAGACCACTAATACCGGGAATTTTATATAAACCCGTTCCGTCCCTCGCTTCACCCCGATACCAGTGTTAATTAGGACTCCACATATCTTGAGCATAATAAATCCACCAAAATTTGACGGCCTTTATTTTGGATGCGTTGAATGATCGCGCCACTATGGACCGCAAAACCCATCGCTTGAAGGCTGTCGCATTGATGAGCATATGACGATCCGTTGTTTTCAGTTTTCAGAATTCTACATACAGGAAAGCATTCTATATGAACTCCTTCGATTTCGGCTTTGCGTACCAAAGGTTCGATTGGTAATGCGTTTACAGCAAGAAGTGCGGCCAGATAATAAATAGCAAATGATGAGAAACGCATTGTGGTCAAATGGCAGAGATAGTTCACTCGGAGGTGCGTCGAGTAATAGGTGGATTGATTAAGCTACTCAACAGCGCATATATATACCCTTGGGACACCTTTCGTGACTCAACCTGTGCAGCAATGTGCATCAACTCTTGGTTACCGTCTTGCTGTGTTCTGCTGTCCTATGTATGCTGTGTATGATAACACACCAACTTGTTTTACTTGCCCAACGACTGATTGGCGACGCCACATCATTGGCAGATCACGTAGCTAGTCAAATCAACCCTTGCACACTGCCTCCAACGGTCAAACTGTGTGTACTTGGACCTTGTTGAATACTCTGTAGTCACTGTTATATTGGTGGTAAGTAAGTACACACCTGTTGAATACTCTGTAGTCACTAAGGAACTAAAGGTAGACTAGGTGCGATGTAGGTAGTGCTTATGTAAGCTAAAAGCGTAGGTAATCAAGTAATTCCAACAGACCTCCTACCACCGCAGGTCAGTTGTGCTGCCCACCGCAGACATGCAGATACTCTGGACAGTAAGATCAATGAGTCAAGTCTCCGATTCAGTCGAGGCTAGCAGATCAACTTATTATCTGTCCATGCTCGCAGGATCTTCTCTCGGAATGACAAAAATTAGCTAATCACCGATGCACTCTGACTGATCATCAGAGGGAGAGCTCTGCGAGCCCCAAGACCCTGTCGCTCTCTCAAGTCCAACTCAGTTATCGTCAAATTCGGTCACGCATAGCTCGCGATGATGTTCAAATTCCCAATTTAAAGACTTCTCGAACTTGAACAAACAAAGCTGATGGCGCGTATTTCGATGGTTCCAACGCTGCTCGAATAATACTCCTAATCAGACGACATTGTGTAGTACATACAACACGATACACTCAGAAATCAGTGCACTCATGTGACAGGTCCTCCCGCCCTGCTTTAGTGCAGGGTGGAGTGTCCCACTGCCTCCTTGTCATGTCGACGAGGGTACCAATACCTCATTGTATAATACCAAAGGGACCCGCGACCTAGATGCCCTGCCATCCCAGGTATTGTATTAACAATATTCCATATCATAGGGCGGACTCTTGAATTACATCAATGAGTACAAGAACAGCTTGATCGCAAAGCTACACCCACATAGAGACAACCATTACCTTTGTCACTGCGCTTTACATCCCCCGCCGGTAAAGCATTGACGATGGCGAGTGCAGCCAAACCAGAATAGAGGACGATGAAGAAGTAGGAGCGCATTGTGATCGAGCCACAGAGAGCGAAGAAAGTAAGCCCAAGGGCTAGACGAATGAATTCTTACGGAGATATCACGAGCAGGCGTATTGTTTGTACCCTTTTATACCTCGCTACAGGATAACGGCATATATGTTTACATTGAAACAAGTCTTCTCTTGGCAGTTTCGACTTGAACCCGAGCAAAGTCCACAGCCTGAGGAACAGCGTCCCATCCGACGAGTCAACCCGCTAACGAATGCGAAGGTTCGGATCAGGTGAGTCTATGCTCTCGTACTACCTGGCCTATGAAACCGCGGAAAGACCCCACACGCTGCCTCCAGGGACGGTGGAACAGCCCCGTGTGGCGGTTCGGCGACCATATCGGAAGTCTTCAGGGACATCGTGACACAAACTCGAACTCCACGTTCGGCAGGTGGGCGGGCAACGTGCAACGGTCACACTTTTACGAAACACGTCTTGCGGCCTCTGATCGATTGATCAACCAATGCAGTGATGCCAAGCAACTACATACGGGCAACTTCTGACCAGCGATCAAAATAACGCACGCATTTTCGCCACAATACGATTTGGGTTGACCTGTGCTGCGCAGTTTTAAGTTATGATTCTATTTCGTACGTACAAATTCACCTTGTCCTGTTATCATATGGATAAAACTGCCATTTGTGTACTGCCCAGCCTTCAGATCCCCTCTAACAAACGATATGATGTATGTAATACTGGCATGCACCCAAATTTTTGACCCCGATACATGCATATAGTGCTATATTTCAAGTCAAGTTCTGAATGAGAAGGACGGTGTCGCACTTGCGCAGAACTGTGACCGTGACATGGGGTCACGGGGCATCTCGAGTTTCAAAGTAAATCCCATCAACGAAAACTGTAACTTTGCAATGCCACTCGTTGGTAACCCTACGCGTACATACAACGACTCGAACTTCTTCATCTAACAACAACTAAAATATTCGTCTTTCAGGCGCTGCGCTATCCCCCAGCTTCCAACCTAATGAGGATGGTACAGTGTTGATCACCAAGGCAGCTTGGAGTTGGTTTGATCGTCTCGCAGCCTAGTCTCGCGCAGCTTTGGCACAATCATATCATTGACCGTGTGCGGTTTTACTTTGACCTGCCAGCATACTGACGAGCTTGTTAGATATCTCGTGGACATCGAAAGGAAACTGACATGACCCGAGGGGTTGCTACGGGCCAAAATGGGCTACCGCAATAATTTGAATCATATTCCGTCGGCTGTCGCTTTCATGTCGGTCAATGGCGGTTGAGTCGGCCAGAGCCAATCTACGTCGAGGCATCGCTTGTTCGAGATACGGATATCATACTCAGGCTGCTGGTGCACGGCTGGCAAAGCACTAGAAACGGCGAGTGCAACCAGACTACGTAAAACGACGAAGAGAGAAAAACGCATCACAGAAGTGAAACAGAAGGTGAGAAGGTGAGTTACTGTAGGGGTTGAAGGATTTACCACGATCAGTGTCGACAGCCTGAGGCAGTATTTATTCACGTATTGTTTTCTGTGACATATTTTATTGCCTCACTCCGAGTCACCCCGATGATATTATTCCATATTCATAGCCCTACATTCGCTGAACGCAGCATTGCATTCAGCCACGTCGCAAGGCTCTGCGCCATGTCGTACACAGTCCCGGAGACCTCGCCTCGCTGATCATGACCTTCAGATACAATGACTATCGACCATTATGTCAGGTTGACCAAGTTTCCAGACTGCCCCCGTACGCCTACCGGGACTGTGTCACTGATAGGGTTGACTACGTTTAGCTTTGCTAGTCGACATAAATTCCAGAGTTCTTTCATCAATACATCCATCGTGTAGAGCACTCTTGAATCGACCAAGCAGACTCCGAATCGCTCATAAAGCTCACCACCTAATTCGTACTACATCATACGACCAACCGGCTTCCCCCCCCATTTATCGCGAAAACTCTCCGAGTCATCGGTCCGGTGCAATTCCTCACTTTCGACGTCCAAGTAGACAAGGCGTACGTGCATACTGCAATCTCTGAATCTCATCAAAGTAACTCGATCTTTAAATCTCCCTGATATATACCCCTCCGACTTGAACGCACTCGGGCAACCACACTGACTCATGGATGTCGTTTCGACGTTCAACAAACCGGTTCGCTTGCTACTGCAATCACACTTGATCAAGCACCACGTCTCGATAAATCACAGAGCGAACGAACGGCGTCACTGCATGATGGGTTCATCCGAAGACTGGCGACCGCAATTAGATAGATCGAACTCCACAGGCTACGGCGATGATGTGGGTACGAGTGTATGACAAGCGACTCAGGCTGGTCGACTCTGAGTCGCGACAGCACACTTACGAAGAGGCACTTGCCGTTGTGCTGCTCCCGGCGTTCCGCTGGCAAAGCACTGCCAAGGGTGAGTGTTTCCAGCGCGAAGAAAATAGCAAAGTGGGAAATGCGCATTGCGGTCGGGTCACTGGGTCGCAGGACTTGCAAGGTAAGCACGCCTGCAGGGGCCAGAAATGTGACGCTGATCGTGTATATGTGTATACCTTTTTGCCAAGAGGTCCGTCCAACCGTGAGCGGGTTCCTCCGCGTTTCAGGTGGACTTTGAGGGGAAAGGGGCCATGCGCTCAGCTGCTTGGTGTGGAACTGCCTTTGCCACGTCAACTAGTAGCCGGACCATGCTAACGTCGTACCCCCATTAAGATACTTTTTTTTTCCCCTCAAGGCGCAAGGACGCACAGCACTTGTCAGTGGACTCCGGCCGAAGCCACTGGTCGTATCCGCGCCACCGTGGCAGTGTACCGCTTGTACTACGCCTGATGTAGATCACTTTCGCGCCCACATGACGAGACTCGCCACCTGACGTGGCTGCCACTGATCGTACCTTGTCAAACACGATCGATCGAGGTTCAACACCCTGAGGCCCATCTGGCAACCCTACGCGGTGTGCGGTGCTGCGAATGTCAAACGCGATGCGTACCGTTGACACGCCCCCACGCTCATCCTCGATGACCCCGGAACGCTTACACGGAATGCATTCGCTTCTGACAACGTTCTCTTTACCACTTAAATTCTCTCGCCAGAGGATTTAAGGCATTATTAAGCGCTCCCTCACACAGCTTATTACATTCGCTTAATGCACGATTAAGGCAGCTGCCAGGACTGGTCCAAGGGCTTAGATAGGAGTCAATTGGCACCAAAGATTGGAGGTACATGAGCTTCCAGTAATTCTTGGCTCCAAGTTCGTCACAGCTCATTGAACTTAGCGTCATCAGTATAAATGTTGATACCGTCCGAATGTCGCTAGTTCGCTGTGAGGCAAACGATGGCTTCTCACATGGAACACGACATGATTAGTCGACATTACGTTTCCATCTTCGTTTTACTCGGCCTCCGTAAAGGTAAGAGAAAATGATAAAACAAGGGGAAGACAACACTGCTACCCTCTTTTTCTAATCCACGCGGCGACCACTGCCCTAATAATTGTTGGCCCCATTCACCTTGTCCTTGAGCTGATTGATAAACTGCTGGTAGCTCGGCAGCACGTCCGCCCGATCTTGAATCAGACAGCTCAACGCCCACAATCGTAGCGGTGGCTCGCCATCCTCCTTGACGACATACAGATGAGGATAGTACACCCCTCTGCGTAGTTCTCGCGTTTTTTGGATGATGGCATTGACACGCTGTGAGAATGAATTTTCTAGCACAGGGAGCGTCGTCTGGAAGCGAAACATGCTGAGTAAGTGGGCGAGTATACAGAACAAAACTCTCACCTTGCCACCACGTAACACCTCGTGGTTGGGGAGATTGAACACATCCATGATGAGCTGTGGCACCGCATCACGACCAACCCACAAGAAGATCGTTTGGCCATCTTCGATTAGGAACAGACCATGTCGCTCGAGGCGCTCCGAAGTCACAGGTAGTGGCGTTGGCATAATGATGCCACCCTCCCCAACAGTTCCTGCCTGCATATACTCAAGTTAGCGTGTAAAACATGCCACGGCGTTGGTTGAACGTACTTCAGGGGGCATGTTGTGAAGTGAATAGAAAGTAGGGTGAATGTAGGGAATAAGAGTTTGAGATGGCAACGTCGTAAGCAGCGCTTGGGCGTATGCACGGAGATCGGGAGGAATTTGAGCACTTTGCCGGATGCCAACCTAGGCGCGGCCCATTGTCAGTACCTGGCCATACAAATCAGTGAAATTCCTCACATTCTTCAATAGCCCAAGAACCAAGACAGGGAGCATTTTCAGGTTCTCAGAGATGGCTAGCTGTGCACTGGCACCAGCACCAGCAGCCGTCATACTACTCTTATATGACGAGAGAATGTCCACCATGCGTTGCCAGATCGCATCCCTACTGTCTTCAAGCTTGTGCGTGAGAGATCGCTCTACGGCCTTGTTCGCAAAGAAGGTTGCGATAGCCACTTGATCCGCAGAGGCAAACACTTCCGAGAGACTGCTCGTAGTTGGAAGTGCGAGCGTAATGACTCGGATGCGGCGCTCGCCATAGCATGTCGTGTGCAGAACGGCGGTTTGAAGGACGACAAATGGAGCAGTGATGGTATCCTCAATCTGGATCTCGATTGCGTACGATTGGTCGGTAGGCACAGCTGGCATGGCAAGCAGATCCGTAGATCGGACGAAAAAGTTGCCGTGGAATGATGCCATCCGCAAGCCTGGAGCCCAGGGTGAATTACAGGCAGACGGAATAGGGATTCACGCTACCTTTGGAAGCACGAACACGCATGACGGCCTCGAGCATGATCGGCATCGCAAGCACTTCACCAAATTCGTGTGCAAATTTGATGGCGTCTTCAGTGCGTGAGGCATTGAATGCGGGGTAAAAGAATGTTTGACCAGAGGTGTAGTGGGGGAGACAAGCTGCAGCAAGGATGGGTTCGGGGAAGATTCACTCATTATCGGTATGCGTACCAAGACTGGCGACATCTTGATATGCTGAGCTGAAGAGGAACATATCCACTGAGACTTGCGCACGCGAACACTCGATGGCAAATGTCTTGTAGAACGGGGACGCTGCTTGAAGTAACGTCGATTCCTTACAAAACAGTGAGAATACCACGAATCGGTTGAGGATGTAGCTCGCACCTTGGAAGTACCGAGAATCTTGGGATCTTCTCGATTTTTCAGTGCACCCGCTCCCACACTGGGTAGGGAAGCGGATAGAACGACGATTTTTCCACCAATCGGAGCCTGCCTTATTCTCAGCTGGTTAACGACCCAAGGCAATGCACAAAGATACCATGAGCTTAAAGCCTGCTTGAAGAGCAGGGCCAAGAGCGCTGCCAACAGTGTGGTTGTCCTGGAACATCTCGTTTATTCTTCCAAGGAGTGTCTCTAGTGACGCTTTTGCCTCTGCTAAGTTGACGAGAAGGTCAATTGGCTTGGGTAAAAAGACGTCCTCAACATCAGAGACGACCAGCATAGATGAATCAGTGGTGCCGGGCTGTATGGAATGTGATCGAAATCCATTATCAACCAACCGGAATGAAAACTTACGGGTATGGAGAAGAAATATAGCGAGGTGTCAAACGCGACAAAGGCCACCTTAGTGCGGTCATCCTCATTGGGTATGCGATCCAGGTTCTCCAGGATGGTACGCGTCGCAGTAGCAACCATGCCTAAAGGTAAAGATGGAGCCCAACATTCGATGGAAAGTAGAATGCCTTACCTGACTGAACGGCCGTATGACTAACATCGATAAGGAAGACGTATACGGCTGGTTGGGGTGGCCGAACCATGTACTCGGTGGGAGCAACAAACTCTACAACAGAATGATTCAATTCATCACGAGCCCATCGATCACCAGGTTGGTTGCGAGCCTGGTCCCAATCAAAGAGCTGAGGTACTTCGTTTGACATATTGCACATACAACACCGCCAGCTAACAGGTGACGTATAAAAACAAGCGGTAGTGAGGACCGTAGAGGCGACATACCGATTTCCACCATCGATAAATTGAACGTATGGGTTGATGTATGTTCTGCAACGTCGACAGCGCGCAATCACGGTGTCGGTGACCAATGGCACGGGCTGTTCACCCTCTTTTACCGTACGGTAGGGCGTGATGACGAGGGCAAGAGGCATCTTGGACTTGCTGAGGAGGGACGATGTCGTTGGGATGGCATTGAGGGTACAGCGCTGATAACTAGGATCGGCGTTGGCGTAGGGTGACGTAGTGATGCACGAGTTGGGTGGCAGCCGAATCTCCGGGGGAGGACGAGCCAATTCGCGAGGGTCGGGAGGAGAAGTCAAGAGATTCGTGGTGAAGAGTTGCAACGGTTTCTGACCCATGCCCATCTGACCAAACTGGTCTGCCAACTGGTTAATCGGTGCGCTTGGGGGATGGTAAACAGGTTCTTGGCCAAAGGTGGGGGCATTGATGTACTGAGGTTCTTGCGGCGGCGGGTATGCTGCCTGTTGCTGGCTGGCGAAACCCTGCTCAGCAGCAAGCCCGGGAGTAAACAGCTGTGTGTTTGGGGCAGGCTGCTGCTGCACGCTGACAGGGCCGTAGGAAGGGTCAGGAAATGCGTCGTTCGTGCCGTAATACGCCTGCGTCTGACCAGCGGCATACTGACGACGCTTCGCGTGGGCTTGGGTCGGAGGAGGGGAAACCGAGGGTGCGTGCACATCTATGGGTGCAGCTGGGCCGTGAGTGGGGGGCTCCCACTGCGATCTTCCTGTCGCAGTTTCTGTGCAAGGTCAGTCGTACAGGAGCAGGAGGATGAATCAGGCTGACCGATGTATAGGAATCGCTGGTTGGCTGTATCCCTGTGGGATTGAGGAGATCAGAGTAGAGCTAGTAGTTTAATGTGGGCCGTACCATTCTGCAGACCAACCTGGAGGAAGTTGCTGGGAGGGGGATGCCATGGTTCACGGTCAAGATGTATTTTCTTTGGCGACACGTAGCCAACATGACCAAACAAGGATCTAAGTACGAGCCACAGCTTTCGCAAGGCGGTTCAGCAAAACACCCGTGCACGTCTCGAGCGCTCGCGTCTCCTCGACCTTTGCATCCGCACATCCTGCCCATCGAATCTTAAGCTTCTCGTCCACTAAATACACATACCCGACGTGCTTGTTCGTCATACCGAGCGATTCGCGCACAAACTCGACGTTCTGACGAGACACCAGATATGTGGAATGCAGCTCTTTTGGAATCGCCTTTGCGATAGAGGACAAGAACAGCGATACGAGCCATGACTTGAGAAGATTTTCTTGCAGATTGATCTGCACATATTGGTATAGCGGGTTGGACAAATACCGTGTATTCGTCGGCGAAACGAATCCGTTGGCGTGAACCTAGGCAATCTATAACCATGCAGTTGTAACAATAAAACGCAGAGTACCTCTGACATTCTAGTCGACAGCATCGCAATGACAGAAATGCGGCCGTGACAAATATCGGTCGTGTGTGCTTCTGTGCGAGTGTCTAGTCGAGAACCCGAAATGTTTGGGAAATACAGGGCTTTCTATGCAGGGCTATTCAGCATATTACAGACCATGTTGCGTCGTGCACTCACATCCTCCCGTACCATAACGTTGGGTGCTATCCATGTCTTACCTCCATGTCTCCGGGTAGCATTTAAATCCGTAAAGTAACCTTTGCCGACCTCGTTTATCCTAGAAGAGGTAAAACACAGAGAATTGGGCACTCTGTGGGACTTACAGGTGCTGTCGCTGTTGGAGTCGCGTCTCCTGGTCCATCAGCTCCTTCCTTGCGTCATCCCATGTCCTGTTCTGTGCCGCTGGTCGATCCTTGACCCCAAGTGGACGCTGCAACAAAGAAAGTGGTGCATCAACACCAGCCCCATTCTTTTCTATGCTGCTCGATTGCGACGAGCTCCAGCGAACGTACGAATGTCTGAGCAATAACCTTGCTGGACGTTGCAAGGACATCTCAAAAAGTCGGGTTGCCAAATTCGGCAATGCTTGACAAAGCTACATCTGATGATTCCGATCCAATCCAGTTTTTTGATCACCTTCAAGTTGAAGTTGCACCGTAACTACTCAAGGACTGGCCATCAGTTTCTGGCTTGTGGCCTGAGCCGTACAAGTACCCGATAAGCCAGTTGTTTGATGCCACTGGCAGCGGGATCAGTGATCTTCAGGCCAACTGGGTTTTCAACCCCGTCAATTTCGAACTCCCAGCGGTCAATTGAACTCAATTCATACCCTCCGAGGCGAATTATTTACTTTTACATGAAATTATCTGCACTCATAGGGTCTCGTACCCACTCTGGAGGATCGGTGTTAACTGGAGACATGCCGGGACTCTGGTATGCCCCGATTGGAGGCTTTTGGTAAGCATTGAACCCTTTAGCTCGTGGTCGGGTGTAAAGACTGACTACCGTTCTGTACAGCCAACTATATTAGCGACCGCTCTTCTCTTCTCTGCCAAGCATCTGCACCGGCTACAAAAGTTAATGCTCTGAGAAACGGCATTCAAACATCCATGCCTGAGGTATTCTAGAGTCCCCTCTATCCCTTGTCAACATAAATCTCCGATATTGCCATGGAGGTCGATGTCGTATCTGTTGGTAACCCTTATTTTTATGAGACGTTATTAATTCTTACCAGGAGCTTTAGCTCAAGTGCTCCGATTACCTGGTTCGAGCCCATAAGACGACGGCCGTTTTGGGATGGTCCAAAACAGGCGTGTGATTTAAATCTGAGCTTGCATACACATTAACAAGCGTATAAGGGCGCGCATACTACCGAACAGGATACCCGAGTACGCAGACTCGGTCAGTCACGCAGCCGCAGCCTATGTCGTGGGCTAGACCTTGTACATATGTAATCATGACTAGCTTGCCGACGGATTGCCGAACGGAAGGTTGTGGCGTTTTTCCCATAAAAATGGGACCTTGGTATGGTCGTTTATCCAAGACGCAGTCTTCTAGTCCTCTCTCAGCTTATCCATCATGCCTAGCGCGGAACGCTCCTCCTACAACGGTGGTCTACCAATGTACCCCGAGGTTTACGCAGAATTTCTTCGAAGGCACGTTGATCGTTACACTGCCAATGGTCCCGGCACCCCGGTTCCCGTCGCGGCGACCCCGGAGCTCACCGACGTGGTCGCTGAATTCATCGACACTATCAAAAAGAACAATATCATGGACTTTCGTTTTACCCTGATCTTCAGGCAGGTCAACAGGGACGAAAAAGTATGCTTGCCGCTTCGAGGCGTCATCGCAGTGTTGACAGAGTTCCTTTTCTTTTCTTTTTAGTGGGCTCCTGCAGGCGGAAACTACCATCTACACGATCTGGACCACTTGCAGAGAGCTCTCACCAGTATTCTTTCTGGTCCTCCTCGTATCTACGTAGCCAAGGACGAGCATGGAAACGAGGTCGGCGAGCCTATTGGCATTCCAATCTATGTTCTCCTTGATCTGCTCATCAACACGCATGCGGCCCACGATTTATTCCGCATGCGTGAGTTCAATGTTGCGGTGAAAAAGGTGCTAGATGGCTGGGGGAAATACCTCAAGGACGAGCATGCCGGTTCCAACTGCACGCTCGATACAGGTGCGACAGGCTGGTTCGGTAAATACGGTTTGGATGGGTTGGAGCAATGTCTTCGAGGTCTGTCGTTTGAAGAGACTTACGGCGTCAAGCCAGAAGAAGCGCAGGCCAAGTACAAATCCTGGGATATGTTCTTCATCAGGGAGATCCCCAATATGAAGGAGCGCCGTCCTATCGAAGTCCCAGGCCTCTACACCCCCATTTACAACGTCTGCGAGTCTACCACCTTTCGCACCGCACACAACGTGCAGCTCGATGACACCTTTTGGCTCAAGGGCCGGAACTATTCCCTTCGCGACATGTTCGGCGGTGACCCGCAAGTCACCGAGGAAAGTCTCTCCTCTTGGGCTCCTAAATTCGTCGGCGGGTCGGTCTACCAGTCGTTTCTCGCCCCCCATGACTATCATCATTGGCACAGTCCCATTAAGGGCATCGTCCTCGACGCGGTGGCCCTCCCGGGCACCTACTACTCTGCTTTGCCTGATGACGGTGCCACCAAAGGGGACTGTGGCCTCCAGGAGGGTGACCCTCACGGTGCCTTGATGCGCTCTCTCCCCTGGCTCAGCATGTCTGCGGCGCGCGGGGTCATCATCATCGCGCCGCAGGACGAGGCCTCGCCCATCGCCCTGGTGGCCGTCATCGCGATTGGGATGGTGGAGGTGTCGACGATCGACATATGTGTCAGCAAGGACGGTGCGTCGGGCAAGCCCAAGAACCTCGAGGTCGGCGATCACATGGGGATGTTCCACTTTGGTGGTTCTTCATACGCGATCATCGTCAAGCCCAAGGATGGGTACGAGGTCCTGTTTAAAGATGTCCACGACCGGGACGTCTTGCCAAAACACCACCGTTGGGTGAACGAGATCATCGGACGGGTCGTACCCGTGAGAGGGCGTCAGCTCGAACGCGCTTGATCGCGACACGAGTCTCACTTCAAGGATTCTGATAGGTCCGTGTCTTACGTGCTATGCAAGTCTCTGAACCCAAATGTAACGGGTCAAAAAATATTTCTGGGATACACACTATCATCTTTCCTTTAGGCTATCATCTCGTTGTGCATCGGAACTCGTGGTAGTGAGGACCACACCGACTGTACATGTGTAATACTGCCGAGGGTGGTGAGACTAATCAACCGTACCATCTAATTCGTATGATCAGGGATATATGTAAATTCATCTTCATCTTCAGTAGCGTCTATGGTTACTAAGTACTGAGTATTGAAGCCTAGGCGAGGCTTCGCATCATATGTTGATAAGTCGGCAGCCGTGGAGGTGGTCTGACATAACTTCAATTTACATTGTAATACGGTCGACTCCCATGTAACGCATGCCTATCGGGACATGCTTCCAGGCATGCATTATGAGGGGGTTGTGAGAGTTATGATACAACGTGTTCAAGCATATTATACATAAGGGGGTATGGGTTTTGACAGGTATTCCATATGTAGGAGTCGACTGTATTCACTGAGTCGCTTCTTCCCTGCACTTGAAAGTGTACTTCCGACGAAGCTTACATAATAGACCAGCACTTCTGCGCGCCGGTAGATGCCGATTTCTTCCGATTGGCTGATCGTACGGAGGTAGGTTGCTGCAAAGTGCCTGAAAAATTGCAGCCGAATAAAGGAAGTCTGATCCGAGCAGTGGCTCGCACTGGCGCATCCTGATGCAAGTCGCCCGAATAGTTGCCCTATAAATAATCATTGGCCATGTGATTCGAGTACGTCCTTCCTTCTTACCCTTCTACAATGCCTGCACCAGCAAAGCGCTCCCTCTACCACGGTAGGCTGCCAAGGCACCCTGAAGTGCATGCAGAGTTCCTGCGGAGGCATGTCGGTCGCTATGCGCCCAACGCACCCGATGCTCCTGCTCCCGTCGCAGCGACCCCAGAGCTCGGCGAGTTGGTCACCGAATTCATCGACACGATCAAAAGGGACGACGAAATGTATTCACTGTGCAGTCAAATGTTCCGCCAGGTCAATAAA
>JBBPTY010000338.1:0-20226 GCA_038094335.1 Tylopilus aff. striatulus | reverse complement strand
CGCATGGCAGGGAGGGGGTCCCTAGCGGTGAGAATCATGAAATGGTCCACAGAGGCGGTACTAAAACTCACCCTAGGGTCTGATGCCTTACGGGGATGCCAATGCGACCATGCTCGAGATGGCGAGGGAGACCCTGACCATGGTGAAGAACACGCCTGTGTTAGCGGGCATCTGCGGTACAGACCCGTTTCGCGATATGCCACGCTTATTGCGCGAGGTCAAAGATCTGGGTTTCACCGGGGTCCAGAACTTTCCGACCGTCGGGTTGATTGACGGAAAGTTTCGTCAAAACTTGGAAGAGACGGGAATGGACTATGGGAAGGAGGTGGAAATGATCCGATTGGCGCATGGGATGGACCTTTTGACGTCTCCATACGTCTTCAACGTCGATGAGGCGGAGCGTATGACGAGAGCTGGGGCAGATATCATTGTCGCCCACATGGGACTCACGACGAGCGGTACGGTCGGTGCGCAGACCGCGTTGTCGCTGGACGAGTGTGTTCGACGCGTGCGGGACATTGCAGAGGCAGCCAAGACGATCAACCCGGACGTGATCGTTCTCTGTCATGGTGGACCAATCGCGACGCCTGGGGACGCCAAGTATGTGATCGAGCGCGTACAAGGCGTGCATGGGTTTTGTGAGTGGTCGAGGTCGATGTACAGGCAGAGACTCACTGAAGACTACAGTCGGGGCAAGTTCTTTGGAGCGGTTGCCGGTGGAGACAGCAATGAAGCGGGTGGCGGAAGAGTTCAAATCGATTCGATTGAAGTTGTAGTAGATAGAATCAGGAACAACAATACAAAACAAGATCACCTCGTCACGAACAACGACAAGACACGCGCCCAGCTCGCCAGACTTGAGGCGTTACCATGGCCCTCCTTTCAGACCGTCAGAGAGAAGAACTGTACGTAGTGGTCATAATGTATCATATAATCCAGATGCTCAGCATATCGGTCCAGTCACAAGTCCATGCTCGAGTATCTCCACGCCAACAACTTTCTCGGCGCATACAACGCACTAAAGGAGGACTCGGGCATACAATACACACCAGACCCAAAAGCAAAATACGCAGGACTCTTGGAGAAGAAATGGACGAGCGTCATCCGTTTGCAGAAGAAGGTATCCTTCTACCTGCCCACGCCCTCGCCAATTCGCGATTGAGCACTTTCTAATATAGATCATGGACCTCGAAACACGGAATGCGTCTCTACAGGAAGAACTTTCTCTGGCGCCCTCAAAACGTGCTGCAATGCAAGCCGATTGGGTACCCCGCGCGCCCGCTGCGCACGTCCTAACCGGACACAGACAGAGCATAATGCGCGTCGCTTTCCATCCACAATACTCGCTGCTCGCCTCTGCGAGCGAAGATGCTACCGTCAAAATCTGGGACTGGGAAACGGGCGAATTCGAGAGAACGCTCAAGGGCCATCAAAAGGGGGTGAATGATGTCGAGTTTGATCACAAGGGTCATCTGTTGGGTGTGTTCGGCTCATTTTAATTGGCGGCAACCGTTCTGAGGATGATAACGCCCAGTGACGTGCTCGTCGGATTTGTTCATCAAGATTTGGGATTCTCAGAATGAATGGAAGAACATCAAGACGCTGACGGGTCACGATCATGCCGTTTCGTCTGCACGATTCCTTCCAGGAGATCAGTTCATTGTCAGTGCAAGTTGGGATCATTCGATTAGGATATTCAACGTTGCATCCACGTAAGTTCGGATTCGCGAGATCATGCCAATGCTTATAGACTTCGTCAAGACATCTCGTGCGGACGATCAATGGTCACACAGACTGGGTCCGCTACGCTGTCCCGTCTGACGATGGTCGGTTACTAGCGAGCGCTTCCAAGGATCAGGTAACTTGTCTCCCGAATCAGTTGCGCTGGCGTTCCTGACAAATTTGTCGACAGACTGCCCGACTTTGGGACCCTCTAACGGGTGAGCAAAAGATGGAGCTTCGGGGGCACGATCATCAGGTCGAAGTTGTAGTATTTGCTCCGATTGCGTCGTACACTGCCATTCGCGAGCTTGCAGGTGTTCCGGTTCGTGTACACGGTGTCATACGAACATGTCTCACACTGCTTCCAGAACACGGATCGAGTAAAGAAGCCTGGCGCTTATGTTGCAACAGGCTCGAGAGACAAGACGATCAAGCTTTGGGATACACAGAGTGGTCAGATGTTGAAAAACCTTGTGAGTGCCTTTCGACACGACAGAATAGTGACTGATAAGTCTCTTAAACAGGCTGGACATGACAATTGGGTCCGAGCACTCGTCTTTCATCCTTCGGGGAAGTTGTTACTTTCGGCGTCTGACGACAAAACGATTCGCATCTGGGAATTATCAACAGGTAGGTGTATGAAGACCGTGGAGGCACACACACATTTCGTCGCCACCATTACATGGGGTCGGCAAAAAGTGTCGGTGAGCGCGGCAAAGACGAATGGAGCGGAGGGGACGGAATCGAAATCCGGCGAACTCGAGAAGCTGGTGAATGTCGTGGCATCAGCCGGGGTCGACCAAATGGTGAAGATTTGGTTGCCATGATGGCCATGGACCCTGGTGGCGTCGCGCAACATGCGGGACTGGCGTGGGTATCCTGCGTTGAACAGTGGTTCAGGTCAGGGATGCTATCCAGGTGCTATCAAGGTGCGCTGACGGGTCGACTCAGAGAGGGAGAGAACGATTCTTACGACACGTACGTTGAACACGTATGCCCACGATCCTTGGTTTCGTTTTTTTTTCTCGTACTAGCTTTCAGCATACCCCTACTACATAATTCCTACGTATAAGTGACATTGGATTGTTGATACATAATAAACTACCCTGGCCGTGTGAGCTGAAACGCACCACCCGGTCGGCAACCCCCGCCCTTTTCCCTTCCAACCACCGTCAGTACCAGCGATGGCGCCCCACTCGTCATCGCTGTCGTTGTCGTCGTCGGGCGCGACGACCTCTGTACAAGTCGGCGAGTACACCCACCACTGACCGTACCCAGCTACTGACACACTCCCAGCGCTGCGCATTCGGCCCACGACGCCAGCAGACATTGCGTCCATTCCCGCTCGCTTTCAGAGGACTGTCATTCACGCAACATCACCCACCACCGTCTCCGTTGACGCTGTCTCTGTTGCACCCTCCACACCCGGATCTGCAACCGCCCTCGCCTCACCTTCCACCCCCGGTAAAAAACAAGTCTTCACTTTCGACCAGGTCCACTCCCCAAATACCACACAGCACGCGCTCTTTACAAGCACTGCTCACCCCCTCATTTCGCGCTTCATCGAAGGTTTCAATTGTACCATCCTCGCCTATGGCCAAACCAGTAGCGGCAAGACCTTTACCATGACCGGTATCGACTTGGACGCCAATCTTTCCGACCCGAACAACGGCATGGGCATTATACCCCGTGCTGTATCTACGATATTCTCGCAGGCAAAGAAGCTCAAGGACGAACGCGGCAGTTCTTGGAATTACAGTATCAAGGGTTCATTCATAGAAGTGTATAATGAGGATTTGATTGACCTTTTGAGTTCGGATGACACCACCGGTGCCCGTCGCGAAGTTCAGATAAGGGAAGGGAAAGACGGTTCCATAATCTGGGGTGGTCTTCGGGAGGTCAACGTTCGAAACAGCAATGAAGTCATGAAGTACGTGATCATGTGCGCGTCGACGTCCTCGTGACTCCGACTGATCAGTCGCCAGTCTTATTCGACAGGGAACCTCTGTTAGACGTACAAACGAGACTGATATGAACGCCCAATCCTCCCGTTCGCATGCCATTTTCTCTTTGACTCTCACCCAGAAGAAGTTCTCGGGCACCGGACCTCCGCCTCGGTCATCGTCCCCCCTGCCCTCGAATGGTCGTTCGCCTTCGCGACTCGCTCGACCAGGATCTTTATATACCAGCTCGCCCACATCTGGAAGAGTTTCTTCTCCTATTATGGGCCGGCCGGCTACCCCTAGTTTTCACGCCGCGATGGGGAGAGGAGGCGGACTCCGGCCAGCCAGTGCACTTGGTTTGCGACCACCAGATGGCCGAAGTATCGATAATGATGAGGATAGCGGCGAGTGGACGACCATTGTATCCAAGTTCCACTTCGTCGATCTGGCTGGTTCAGAACGGGTAACCGATTTTTTCTTCCCGATATACTCGCCAGCTAACTTAAAGCTCAGCTGAAGCGAACCGCCGCCGCCGGTGAACGTATCAAAGAGGGTATCTCTATTAACAGCGGTCTTTTAGCACTAGGCAATGTCATCTCGGCGCTCGGCGACCCTTCTCGCGCAAAATCACACACTAACTCACACGTACCCTATCGTGATTCTAAACTTACTCGTCTTCTTCAAGACTCGCTTGGAGGCAACGCGCATACTCTCATGATCGCTTGTGTCAGCCCAACCGAGTGGAACGTAGGCGAGACGGTCAACACGCTCAAGTACGCGAATCGTGCCAGGAATATCAAGAACCGGGCGGTTGTCAACGAGAAGGAAGACGGCTGGGACGACATCGAATGGTTGCAAGGCACTGTGACTCGTCTGCGTAAAGAGCTAAAACAGCTCAAGGAAGGCGGGACCGTTGTCTCAGGTTTGGGAGAGTCGGGACGTGTTCGCTCTGAGGGAACGGAAGGCACTAACAAAAAGATCCTGGCCCAGATGACCGAGCTCCAGAACAACTACGAAGATTTGAGGGAGAAATATGTTGATCGTACAGAAGAACTCGCAAGACTGCGTCGCGAGCTCGGCGAACGTCATCGCTCATCCACTGGCGGAAGCATAGGCGGCACTGCAAAGTACGAGGAGATCGTGGGGCCGGTCATCGAAGAGTACGAGAAGACGATTAGTGCCATGGAGGCGGAGCTGGGTTTGAATCGTGCAGCACTGCGATTGACGAACGAACTGGTAGAGGAGAAGGAAGAAGAACTAGCACAGGTTTCAGAGAGGCACTCTGCTACAGAGCTCTACGTCGAGGAACTTAGGTCGCGATTGGTGAAGCTATCAGAGCGAGAAACCTCTACCGAAGTTCGTCTCTGTTTTTGGTCTTTTCGTTCGCTGACTCAATATATCATAGGCCTACGTCCGTGATCTCGAGGACAAGGTCAAGTCATATGATGAGACTTCAATGTCGTCCAGCGAGTCCCTGACCGATCTCAAGCGAGAGCTTGCTCGTTACAAAGAAACCGAATCTCATACCGCCTCGTACATTTCGGAGCTTGAAGTTCGTCTCGCTAAATCGGACGAGTCTGTTCTCGCGCTTCAACAAACCATTGCGAGCCTCGAGAATGAGAGTGAAAAGCGCTCCCAGGAAGTTATGGGACTTCAGGCACGGCTAGAGCATTTAGAGCAAGATGGGGCTAGTTGGCGCACCGACCTAGAGCAGCGGGAGATCAAGGTAAAAGATCTCGAGCTTAAAATGGAGCATTGGGAGCGGAAGAAGAAAGAAGCCAGTGAAGACCGTCTGCGTTTAACTGGTATGGTTGGAGAAGTTGAGCAGGCGAAACGAAGTCTTCAGGACTCGGACAAGACCGATGTGCCTTCTCCATCGTCTTCCGGTGTTAGTACCCCAGCTGCAGTGGACCTCTCAGTAGAGAGCCAGTTGATCGTGCTGCAACAAACACATGCTGCAACACTCTCCGATCTCTCTTCAGTAACCAGTAAATACCGCGATGCGCTGCAAGAGATCGCGGATCTTGCTGCTCAGATTCAAGAGGCGAAGCTTGCCAACCCGACCATTCCCGAGTTTTCCCCCCTCGAACGCTTGGAGACGCCGCCCTTGCGGAAAATGGTTGGCTCCAGGAACAAAGACACCCCGGCAGTGGCTGACACACTACTTGATACGCCTGCACCTGCACGGAAGCCTTTTTTCAGGCAGGCGATCTCCATGGAGTCGCTGCATGGAAGGTATTGTTCCAGTATACACCCTTGCTGGATCGTGCTTATGTTCTCTTTCGATCAGATCGTCCTCTCACTCGCTTGCGCCATCCTTGTCGTTGTCGCAGGAACTCTCGTCAGCGCGCTCCCGAAAAATGTCTCACTCCAGTCACGGGACCTCTAGCTCTGTTTCACACTCCCCTAGTCCTCCAAACTTTGCTTTCTCCCTCTCCAATCGTAATGGCAACATTACCCCAGTCACTCCGACTGAGCAGCGCTCCGTGTCTAGCTTGGAGAAGGAGATTATGCGTCTTCAAGAAGTTTTGAGAGAGCGTGAAGCAGAAATTACTACTCTGGAAGTCACTTTGAGGGAGAAAGAGCAGACAAACGCAGCTGCACCTCCGACCGAGATGGAACTGGACGACCATACTCGTCTATCTCCGGCGACCATTCAGAAGTTCAACGCGGTTCGGAGGAGCATGCAACTCCACGGGGTATCATCCACGGACACTGAACTCAACCCAGATGCGGACGTGGATGAATCCTTGGATCGCCTCAACGAGCTTATGTCGTATGTATCTTTTTCGGTGATTTTCACTTGCAATATCTAACTTTGTCCAGGGCTATGGCACAGAAGGAGTCCCAACACAACGAATTAGTCGGTTCTTTGAATGAACAACTGTCTCAAATCCGTCGCGCGCACGATGAACTTGTGACTCTCTCTAGGGATCAGGTATGTTCATGTTTCATCGGGGGATACATTTGAGCCTAACTGCCATTTGCAGACGCTAAATATGTCGACTGAGCTAGAGGGTCTACGTGCGAAGCATGATGATGCCCTAGCCAAGCTCGAGTCAGTTCGTCAACGCGAGCAAGAGTTGATCGAAACCATCAAAAGAGCGGAAAATGACCATGTCGTCGCCATTGATTCCTTGCGCGCCGCGCACGAGGAGGCCCTCAGAGCGAAAGGTGCAGAGGCGGATGAACTTGTCTCGAGTCTCAAGGACGAACATAAGGCTGCGGTTGGAAGCCTCCATGATCAGCTTACCGCTGCAACCGCTGCTTTTGACAAAGCCCTCGAAGACCACGAGGAGGCATTTGGCAAGCTTCAGACAGTTCACGAAGGAGAGCTCCAGCGTGTATCACTAGAAAGAATGGCTGCCCTTGAACGACTTGCCGAAGAACACCGGGAGGCACTTGGTAAGGTCACCTCCGAGCATGCTGACGCCATGAAACGCGCCGAGGAGGGTGCCGCAGTGGACCTACTCCGTACCGAAGAGGAATACTATAATGCCTTGACCAAGCTCCGCAATGACCACGCTGAGGCCCTGCGCAAGCAAGCTGAGGATGCTGCTTCCGCCCTCGATCGTCTTCGCGAAGACCACGCGAGCGAAATGCGTATGGCTGAGAAGGCTCGCGAATGTTCACTATCCGAGTCAGAGTCTGCTCGTGATGAAGCTCTCCGCGGATTGCAAGAAGAGCACGCGGCTGCCATTACCAGAAGAGACGCCATGTACGCGGAAGACCTCGAGAAGCTCAAGTCGGAGCATGCTCTTACTATGGCAAGCAAGGAAGAGGACTACAGAATGAGACGGGAGAACATGAAGCGGGAGCATGCTACCGCCCTCGCCCTCGTCAGGGAGCAATCGGAAGCACGGATCGAAGACCTTACAAAAGCGATAGCGCAAAAAGAGGAGGAAGCCACCGCCACTGCTATTAAAGCACGTGAGGAACATGAGTCGTCGATTTTAGCTCTTCAGGAACAACATGCCGCTGTCCTCCAGGAACTCGCACGCGAACATGAAACCGAGGTGTCTGAGCTTAAGAATGCGCATTTCGAGGCTACTCGGACTTCTAATCTGCAGCATGACGAGGAACGCTCTACAATTATGTGTTCACATGAGGAAACTGTCAAGCAGCTCAAAGCAGATCACGAAGTAGCTTTGGCCGACGTGATGTCTACCCTCCAAAGCACGCGGGACCAGCATACCGCTATCCTTGAAGAAGCACGAGCGTCGTCCGAGACGTCCCTCCTCGAGGAACGTAACCGCTTTGCAGTCGCCCTTACCGAGCTGGAACAGCGTCACTCAAACATACAAGGCAAGCTTCTTCGCGAACACCAGCATCTCGAAGGCGAGCTTCAAGCAATTCATGTCGAATTCAAGTCTGTCCAAGACGAACACTCCCAGGCCTTGGAGAGGGAGCGGCAGCGCTCAGTCTCAACCCTAGCAGATTTGGAGAAGACGCGCGCAGACGAGCAAGAAGCGCTGCTCAAAGACCTCGAGAGGCATAGAGCACAGATCGAATCGTACCGCGTCGCAGTCGGCGAGCTTTCCGCGACGCAGGCCGTGCAGAGTCAATCTATAAAGGAGAAGGCGCAGATCGCCGCGATGATGGAGGAGCAGCTGGCGACCGCTCAGTCAGACAATGACAGTCTTCGCCAAGAGCTAGAGAAGGCCGAGGCGAAACTCGAGAAGGCGACCACAGAGCAGACGAGACTCGTTCAAGAAGTGTCCAAGCGAGAATCCCTACTTGAGGAGCTGGAGAGACACCGTTCCCTGATCGCCGAGATGCAGGACATCCTTCAGCGTGTTAAGGACGAAAAGGACATTTTGCAGGCGGAGAAGAACAAGCAGGACAACACGGTGCGCGACTTGCAGGCCCAGCTAGCTCGCAATTCTGGCATTCAGGACCCACCTCAGCGTGTTGCGCCAGATCGCAACATTGCATTCTCGAGAGTAAATGGCCTCAACGGCAAGCTTCCGCCTCCGACCCCTCCTCCATCGGTCCCACCCCCACCTGCACCCAAAACTCAGGAGTCTCATTCCAGTGCATCGACCCAGTCGTCGGCTATGTCCCCTTCGATATCCAAAGATTCACAGATGGATTCACCCGCGACGTCTGTCGTTTCGATAAGTGTTGCCAGCGGACCTCCTCTTGACGCCAAAGCTGCGGTGACCAAGATCGAAGAACAAACGAAACATATCAACGAGCAGGAAGTGATGATCAAAACGCTCAACAAGCAATTGTCGCACTGTGAGAGCGATCTGGCCACACATATGGACCTCGTGAGCACTCTAGAGACATCTCTAAGCGATTCGGAAAAGAATTGTACGTTGTGGTTTTTCGTGTCTGATGCGACAAAGTAACTAACCTGAATTAGTGCGAAAAGCACGGATGCAAGCAACAGAATTCGCGAAGGAGCGAGACTCCTCCAATGCTCAGTTAGAGGCACTTCGCAACGAGCTTCAGGAAGCCCGTCGGGAGGTTGCCACTGTCCGGAAGTCCATTGTGGAAGAAAAGCAATCGTTGGAGTCACGCTTGGATGAAGAGCGGCGAGCCAAGGAGCGTGCACGCGCACAACTCGACTCTCGGATGGATGAGTTGCAGCGACGCAAGTCCAAGTTTGCATGTATTTGAGTCATTTTCTCCATCCGATTTCCGGCCCTGTCATCTTGTTCACTCGTTCACTGCTCGTGTTACTGTACCTTGTCTCTGGAGCCGGAGAGCTCGATTTCTTGTTTTGCAGATACCCTCTTAGGCTCTATTTCTTTACATTCATTTTTCACTAGCTTATATGATCCACTATGAGGTGTCCAGTAGTTATGTCAGAATTCCCTATGCATGTCCGCGTCCTAATACGTAAGTACGGCGGATGTTGCCCACTCTGTATGCAGTGTTCTTGCCTAGTAATCGAAGCACCAGTGGGGACCTATCTGGAAAGCCAATTTGCGGCTAGCAGAATCAGAAATCTTGCTTGATGCAAGCTTGAAGGCCTGACCCGGGCTCAGGTTGTCAATGATATGCTCAGACTGACGCTGCAGCGGCGAAAGATATTCTCGTCGTTGCACGCGATACGACTCATCACCGATTACCTGCGGGGTCGCTAGTGAGAGGTGATTCTATCTGGCGACACCGCTATGAGCAACAGCTGACTGCCCCTGAACACAGATGATCGTGGGTGTGATGCAAGATAGTTGCAAATCCAGGCACGATAAAACTTAGCCCTGGACTTGAATATTGGAGGCCTCGGAAATGGGCCCTAATTCAAGTTGCACGAAGGACCATGGTGCTAAGGACTAGTACCTGTCCTCAAGTCCGTGATGGAATCTTCGAGGGCGCTGAATCGTGGTCGTGTACTTAGCCTGCACATGCTCATAACTACAGTCGACTCTCAAACCCGATGCTCCTTTGTCAACTGAATAGGTATGGCTTGCACAGAGAGTGCTACAAACCATTATATAAGCTTTAGTCTTCGTGCCTCACGTGGCCCCAAGGGGTATCGGCTAAGAGAGAGTTGACTGTATCCGTCACCGGCTGCAGTGTATGCTCACGCGCCGGCAGTTCCGTGAAATTTGAAAGGGCCTTCACCTGAATTGGTCACGGACAGAAACTTTGTTAAGCAAAGGTAATTTTGCGACTTGTGCTGCGATTGTCTCAACATCGCGGATGGTCCGCTCCGGTACGGTCTAGGCTGCCCATCCTGCGCTGAGCCCGGCGGAATACACGAATCAGCGAGTAGCCGCTCTGCTTCCGGCTGAGCGAGACCCGAGACCCCACAGGACACCCATCCGGAGCTAAAGGTCGTGCGTGGGATGGGTTATACCGTAAGAGTCTAGGCGGGCCGAGATGCCTTGAGCTAACCACCAACTTAAATCGGAACAATCAATTTCTCTCCTTCTACTAAACCACCTTCCCCACCGAAGCGCCTCATCATGAGTCTTGCAGTCCTTTCTCGTCTTGCCTTTTCCGCGTCGCGTTCGCTTACGTCCCGTGCGTTGGCGTCTCATGCCAGACTGCAGAGCACCGCCGTCCCGCGTAAAACGCCTCGCGTTCTCCCCTCCTTCTCCCTCGAAAACAAGGTAAACCGCCCCTATCCGCGTTATGGCGAGGATGCTGAATACAATACATATACAAGGTATGCGTCGTTACCGGAGCGGCGCGAGGCTTGGGCAACGAATTTTGCAATGCATTCATTCAGTCGTATGTTGGTCAACTTCGGTCTCTGATCACACGCTAGAAACGACTACCAGGGGGTGCACGCGACTGGCCATAATAGATTTAAAAGAGAACGAGGCCAAGGTAGCTGCCGACGAGCTAGTTCAAAACGCATGCGGTCAGTGGTCAACGGGCGTCGATTTTCTCACAAGAACTGCTACTGAAGACGATCCCAAGTTAACAGCGACTTGAAACGGGAGGACGTTCAAGTTATTGGCATTGGATGCGACGTGTCGTCAGAGCTGTCGGTGCAAAAGGCGTTCGAAACCGTAATGGATACGTTTGGTCGCGTCGACTCCGTCGTTGCGTCGGCTGGTAAGCGGGGTATGATCCGGACGCCACCGAATGTGATGCTGTAATTCCGCAGGTATCGTGGAGAACTACTCCGCGTTTGAGTAAGTGGCTATGTGGTCAAGGAGTTAAGCGTAGTACTAACAAGCATGACATGTTACAGCTACCCGTTCGACCGTATCAAACGGTTGTATGATATCAATGTTCATGGAGCATTTTTCACGGCACGCGAGGCCGCTCGGAACATGATACCCCAAGGAGGCGGGTCAATTGTCTTGGTGTCGAGCATGAGTGCTTCGGTGCGGTTCTAATGTAATTGTCAACTTAGTGCTTCTACTGACTTGGACGATTGCCATACCAGATCATCAACATCCCTCAAGTGAGTGATCGATGTGGTATCGAGGGAGGCTGATATTGAGGGCGAACACAGCCACAAACACCATATAACGCGTCTAAAGCAGGTAAGTCCGCGGGTCGGTCTAGCGGCGAGGCCCGATGTGACGTGTGGGGTACTTTTTAGCGGTCCGACATATGGCATCCAGCTTGGCTGTGGAGTGGGCAAAAAAGGGGGTTCGGGTGAACACGCTGAGGTGAGATACTGTCGCAGCTGGGGTCGGAGCACTGACTGCATCGACTTCAGCCCGGGATATATGTTGACCAAGCTGACCAAGACGATCCTGGCTCACGATGCTGAGCTCAAGGTGGGCACAAGATCTAGCAAGAGAAAACCCCGTTCTAATGAATCGCTTGCCGCAGAAAACGTGGGAAAGCTTGACGCCGATGGGCAAGGTGAGAACCGGTTGCCCTCCAGGGTACCGAGTGCTAACCGAATCGGGATAGATGGGTGAACCAGAGGATCTTTCTGTGAGTGAGACCCTGAATCAATGTGGAGCGGCGCCAATGATACTCCACAGGGCGCAATTGTGTTTCTCGCGAGTGATGCGTCGCGATTCATGACTGGAGCTGATGTTCGTGTCGATGGTGGGTACTGCATTATTTGATGCTGTGGTAGCATACTATAGACCGGGATATCCCGAGATCATGACTGGGTTGTCGACGTCATAATAATTTACTTGCTTTGTGTTTACCAACTCTCATGTCTACTTCCACGTCAAAGTCGTCGGCTACAGCTACAACGTTTGAGTTCACCAAAAGGAAACGTTGGGCTGACCTTCTCGTGCACGAACTCTCAGACGCAATTATATTCATCCTCTCAAGGGAGGCTAAAATATGGTTCTGTGGTCGCTCCGTATCCGAGCTCCTCGGCTGGTCCGACGCAGAGCTCATCGATCGTCCGCTCACTGACATCGTCAACGGTAAACCGTTTCTCTCAGCACCACTCTGAACTCATCCCCTGTCATACAGAAGGAGACCAGCGCCCCTTCCATGTCGCTTTTGACGAGTCTCTCCGAACCCGCGCGGAGATGAACTCCTACATGCGTCTCAAAACCAGGACCACCATCGTCCCTCAGAGTACCCTACAGTCCGAGGTTCTCTTCGAAGTAAAGGGCTATCCTTACTTTGTTGAAAACGAACTCGCTCCTCGATGCTTTTTCGTCGTTGCAAAACCTTATCCGAGTCGTAACAACGCCATGTGAGGCGCTCACCACACGTATCCCGTGTTCCTCGCTAACCACATCTTATTTCGAGGCTCAACACCTTTTTGGAACTTAAAATAGAAAATGAACGCCTTCAGAGACGACTGGCTGAGTTGCGCATACGTGCCCCCTCTCCGCCTACTCCAGCATCAGGCCCACCGCCCTCTCCCGGTTACCCCGTGCGATCTTCTTCCGTATCCAGATCCTCTGCCCCATCTACCTCTCTTTGCTCTCCCGATGCCTCAGGAGCACTTTACCCTCAGCACTCCTACAATAATTTCGATTCGCCCCAGATGCAGTCTGCGTATGAACTGCACGGTGTTCACTCATTCGGTGGGCAGTACGGACCTGCCTCGACTACACAGTCCATAGATGATGATCTCGGAGATGAAACCTCGAGGCGGAAGAGGGTGCGCTAAATTTATATTCGCAAGACATGTGGCTTACTCGAGTGTTCTAGATCCGGAAAACCAATGTAGAGTTATACGTCTGCGTCACCTGCGGGAGGACCGACTCGCCTGAATGGCGCAAGGTAATTGTGTTGTTCTATGCTTTCACCCTCTTGCATGTTTATTACATTCAAAGGGCCCTCAAGGTCCCAAAACGCTGTGCAACGCGTGTGGCTTGCGCTGGGCCAAGGAAGTGCGCAGCAAGGTCGACGAAAACACTGCGACTGGGAGTAGCACGGCAAATAATGCCTAGGCCTCCATTTAATCTTACTGCTTTTCATTTGGTTACGTCTTCACATCCATTCGACATATCCCATTCAATCACACATACCAGGACGATCTTGCTGTGTCGTATCATGCATCGTTTTCTTTCTTTCTCGAACACTCACTGCACACACCCACAGAGGTGGTTACGCAAACTCGTATTTAGAACTAGACCGGACGAGTACACGGCCGGTGCCCTTGCTCGAGCCGCATTGATTTCGCGAGGTATTGACGGTAGCTTCTTGATGATCGATGCCGTTCTATCCTAAATATCCGTCTGCATTTCACCCAGGATAGAAATATTGTATTCCACAGGACACTAGAATCTCCCGAACTCGGGATCAACTTCTGATCTACGTACCTCCGGCTCAGAATAAAAGCTGGCACGCACTCCGTCTGGTACCAGAACACAAGTTAGCTCTGAGCATACCTGGCTAGGTGATGGTAATACGGCTTATTACATTACTGGATACGCTGAATCGCAGGAGAGATCTTTGATTACACTGGTATTGTACTGAGTCCGAGTCTGGGTTCAAGTTGTTCGAAGTTGAGCATATCGGGCACAGCCACGTGACGACTGTGGAAAGTGGTCGACAACCAACTGCGTTGTCCGTTGCCCGTGCAGAATCATGTCTGCGCCAGAAGTCTACTCCATCGCGCAAGCACCCATCACCTGCCATTCGTTCAACGCGGACCGTAGCCGTATGCCTTTTGTCTAATCGCCTCACCTGCGGCCCAATACTCACCGATGCGCTTGCACAGAGGTCGCGCTCAGCCTGAACGACAACAAGGCCCAGATATACGTCCGGGACGGCAAAGAATGGGTCGCCACAGAAACCCTCGCCGAGGTCCGTCCGTCCACCCCCGCGCCCATCCATGGCTCGCTTACTAACCGTCGCGCGCGCGCGCACGCACGCACGCAACGCAGCACGATAAAGTCATCACGTCCATCGATTGGGCCCCGCGCTCGAACCGGATCGTGACGGCGTCGCAGGACCGCAACGCGTACGTGTGGTCGCAATCGCCGGACCCGCTCACGGGGCGGACGGTGTGGAAGCCGACGCTGGTGCTGCTGCGCATCAATCGGGCAGCCACGTTTGTGCGGTGGAGCCCGCAGGAGGACAAATTCGCTGTGGCGAGCGGTGCGAGGTGCGTCGTGTGTGGCCAACATCGTCCGCGGCGCAGGTGCTGATGGGGACGGCTGCGGGGGCGCAGGGCGATCGCCGTGTGTTCGTTCGATCCCGAGAATAACTGGTGGGTCGCGAGGCAGCTCAAAAAGCCGATTCGGTCGACGGTGCTCTCAGTGGATTGGCATCCAAACAACGTGTTGCTCGCTGCTGGGAGCGCGGATATGAAGGCGTGCGTGCTCTCGGCTTACATCAAGGACGTGGATAAGAGGCTCGTGTCACGCTCGCACGTTCTCGCTCTTGTCGTGACTGATGATGTGTGCTTATCAGGCCAGCCCCGACTGTCTGGGGAGAAAAACTACCGTTCAATACGGTATGTGGCGAGTATGCGAGCCCCGCTGGTGGGTGGGTGCACGCAGTGAGCTTTTCGCCCTCTGGGGACATATTAGCATTCGCGAGTGAGCATTTTCTCTCGTATTGGATCTGGAGTTTTCTAACGACGTTGCTAGGTCATGACAGCTCGATCAGTATCGTTTACCCCGCAGGGCCGGTGATCAAGAGCATCCGAATCAGTACATTGCCGTATGTCACACTTGCGTGGACGAGCGAAGAGAGCATCGTCGCAGCTGGACATGATTGCCAGCCAGTGGTGTTCTCTGGATCTGAAGCAGGTTGGGGATTTACTGGATCGCTGGACGACACGAGTGGAGGGGGCAAATCGCCGACTGCGAAAGCAGGTAGTGTTGGGCGTCTGAACAGCAGCGCATTCAACACGTTCCGAAACGCGGATACGCGTGGGCATGCCGGGGGTGGTGAGGTTGCGACGGACACTGAACTATTGACTGTGCATCAAAACACGATTACGAGCGTGCGGCCGTACGAGTGGGGTGCGGATGGGAGTGTGAGCAGAATGAGCACGAGTGGGGTTGATGGCAAGCTCGTGATTTGGAACGTGGTGCCCGTGAGCGTAGGGGGCATCACCGCGAGACTCGCGGGTATGAGGACGTAATATGGGTGATTATGGTTACATGTCGTAGGCTGTAGTATTATCGACGTATTGACCTGACAAATCTGTGGAGACTGCCTGCTCATTGATAACGCCCCATACGGACGCCTTGAACTGGGAGTTGTGGGTGAGCAAAGCAAGGGGGGAAATGCGGACTGTACTGTACCAAGGTCAAGACAAGGCTCATTTTTTGTTCGAGGAGGCGGAGACGAACGAGGATGGTCTGATCTGGCTGCTGGCTGAGTTGCTTGGTGATGGCGGTCAACTAGGACGCTGTGACGATTGGGACTTGGAAGGACGGATGGACGTACGTCTTTTACGTGCTGAGCGAGTTTAGCGTATTCCCAGAGGACCTCGGCCTCTGTGGTGGAGAGGGCGGGATGAGACTCGTACGGGTTGATATCCATGAGAGCACGTGGTTCAGTGCCGCGGCAAAGAAGAAGGACCCGGCGGATGAGACAGGGAACGGCCTTGTCTGATTCGCCGCAATTCCACCGAGCCGCATAGACCCGCTCGCGTGCTTTTACTGACACCGAAACCCGCTCATAATCATTCTCTAGAATTTGTTGCCGAATCTCAAATTATGTTTTCTGTTATAAAAAATCGCTGGTACACTCTCTCCTTTTCTCAAAACATGTCTCCCCTCGACTGCACGATAAGTACGTCTACACCCAGAGCTCTTTCCCCCGCTCATCTCCCTGTCATTCACAGTCATCCCCGTGCCTCGGGCCGATCCCGACATCGACACCCCATCCCGCATTACACTCCACGTATGTTCGGTCTTTCCTTTGGTCCACTTCCTCTCTCACACCCTCTCAGCTTCACTCACGGCACTTGTCTTCCAAGTCTGCCTTTCTCCGCGGTCTCCTCAGCGGCATCTCGCCGCTCGACCTCGTACGCGATCTCTCCGCCGCCCGTCTCCTGCCCTCCATCCCACTCTGCATCCCACCGAGCAGGCTACCCCGCCTCCTCCCCTCCCCGCCCACTCACCCCGTCCTCCTCCTCCCCGTCCCAGACCCTTGCTCCATCCAGCTGCTCTTCCACTGGATGCACGCGGGCGAGACAGACTACCTCGAGCGCGCGCTCGACCAGGGTCTCGTCCAGTGGGAAGGACTCGCTCGCAACGTCGAGTACCTCTGTCTTTCCACCGACATCAAGGTCTTTTTGGGCCGCTGGTATCGCAGCCGGTGCCTCCCGGCACAGCCCGCGCCAGGTCCAGCGGACGAGGACGGGGACGGGGACGACACGTCGGACGGCGATTCCGCCAACGACGACTCGGATGGCCGTGAGTGGTCCTCGGGCCCGTCCACGGACGAGAGCGACGAAGAGTGCGATCGGGGTCGTGCTCGAGACATAAAACCACTGGTGCAGTTGTGTGGGCAACTACGCCTCTGTGCTGCTTGACTGAATTCCATGGGCGTCATCTAATGTATTGTGGTTTGTGCTTGTATGGTCGTTGCGGGGGTGTTCTCTCTCAGATAAAGGGCCAGACCCGTTCAATATGATCACTTTATTCGCAATTGACAACTGCACCTTCCAGTGACACTCAGTCATGATGGGTATCGTAACACCGGCTTGTATTGTTTTTGTATCTCATCGACACCTACTCATCGACGCCATTCGCTTGTTGATCGTCACTCCTCCGTCGAGGTAGCCGACGGTCATGCTTCAGATATTCAGGTAGCTTAACCACCTCGAGGTCCGGAACATGCTGCTGCGAGGGGAGGCGCTTGTCTTGCCACATCCGAGAAAGATGCACATCGCCAGGAATCCACGGTGCCTGCAACCCGATCTAAACAGACATTGATAGCGCACGCGAAATGAACCCACAAGGTAACTATGCCCGTGCATCTTTTTCCAGTCAATTCCCCTCAGCCAGGGGTGTTCTGTGACCGGCTTTGCAACACCGAGTCGACTGAGGGCTTCGTGCGTGAGAAGACCAGCCACCATGGACTTGAGCGATTTCCCCACACGAATATTCCTGGGCCATTTGTATTTCTTGTTGGCGACGCGTAACATGATATGTTCTTCCTCCTTGCCATAGAAGGGCTAGAATGCTGTGACTAAAAACGATCATCTGTTTGAAACGCGACACTTGCCACTTGTTGGGTAACCATCTCATACAGGATGATGCCGCTCGAAAACCAGTCTACTCCACGACCCACGCCGGCCTGACTCATGGATAGTTCAGGTGCCATGTAAATTGGCGTACCAACCATGGCCCAGGTATGCGCGTCAGTTTCGGGTTTTGCTAGCCCAAAGTCGACCAGGGCGATGTATCCATCGGGTTTGATGAGAATGTTCGCCGGCTTTAGATCACGATGTACTATCCCGTTGGCGTGCAGAAATTCCAATGCGCATGCGATATTCGCATAATAAAAGCGTGCCGTGGTGGCATCGAGAGGCCCCCGGCGATAAATGAGGTCATGCAACACGCCCGCAGGTATACATTCTAGCACGATGTAGAGATTGAGGGCGTCGTGGAACACGCCGACGACGCCATTGACCCAAGGACTCCACGGGAGCTTGGCGAGACTGGCGCGTTCGGAGTCGGCGTCACCCGGATGACGCTGTGTGATCGAGTTGTCAGGTAGGTTTATCACATGTGTCCGACAACATCGGCCATGTGGAACATACACACCTTGTCGAGGTTCTGCACGTCCGCTTTTTGCAAAAACTTGAGAGCGAACAAAGAGCCCGGCCGATCCATCTCATGTGCATGAGACCCTGGCCTGGGTCGCACGCGCACGAGCAAGACACTTCCATAAGCACCTGTGCCTGTAATTTCGGACAGGGTTTAGCCATTGTCGCGCGTCACGCCGTTTGGACCTGCCTAGCTTTCGGACGCACTCGAGGTCCTTGAGCCGGAGTGCTGGGGGACGTACTGGCGTGGGTTCCTGAACCGACTGTCTTCCCCTCTGCGAGACATGCGCCCTGCGGTGTTCGCTGCGTACCTTGGGGAATTTGATCTTCAGGATGGGCAGCACGCAAGGAAAACAAACACCTACGTCGGGACGCTTGGCAGACTGCATGTGTTTGGTGATCGATGGTGTGCGTGTGCGCATGCTGAAAAGCGAGGGGATCTTGAGACTCCGAGTCGCGAAGTGCCTCTAAAATGGGCCCAGCTGCCCATTGTTCGTCGAATGTGGACGTGGCAGGTGGTGTGGTTTGACCCTGGTCCGATTTGTCAATGGTGACATGGCATTGACCTTGTCCCAGACCCGCCCCCAAGACTGGGCCTATCTCGCAGAGGGCGGGTCCACCGTCGTCTTCTCGTACAGAGGGCCATTTCACCCCGACTTTACCGGCAAAGTGCTTCGTCTGCGGAAAACCTCCACTTCAACCGAAGACGAGCCAGTCATCGCCTTCCAGCACACGGTCATCGCCGCTCTCATACCTCCACGGTTCCTCCCACATCTCGAGACCGTGCTCTTGGATGCTGCCTGGTTAGCAGCACTGGAGGCGCTGCGGAGTGACGATCGCCCTACCCAGCGACGACGAGACCAGATCGACACGACACGACGACGCGCCATCCTAGCCACCAATCTCGTCGGAGGCGGCGCAGACGTCCTCGCAGTCGAGATAAAGGTTCAGTCAGGTCTCCCCTCCACACACAGCGTCGTGACCGTTCCATAGCCCAAGTGGGGCTTCTTGCCCAATCCCGCGCACCTGTCTCGGGAGACAGCACACATCAAGACGTCTACGTGTAGGTTCTGCATGCACACGCGGTTCAACCACAAAGATGGCCATGTTTCTACGCAATACTGTCCTTTGGATCTCTACTCGAACGACGACGCACGCATGAAAAAGGCTATCCGTGACCTGTGGGACGGCTGGATGCGAAGCGAGGGCGCTCTGAACAACCTCAGGGTGTTTGTCGCCGGGAGAGTGATACGGCCCTCCGAGGCAAGTGCCGCAGCAGCGGACGTTCGATCGACGCTGATTGTTCAGTAGGCCCATGCTGCGCTTGGGGAATTTTTGTCCACAAGGACAGAGATTCACGAAGCGCTCGCGACGGCGTTGCTCCCGCTCCTTCGGAGCTCCGTGCTGAGAACGCTGTCGCGTCTCCAACGCTCGCTTGATGCGCTTGATATCGAGGGGATCATCAAACTTCATGCCATGGCATCCCCGGATGCCCAGAACCTAGGTGCCATGAGGAAGAACCCGTCCCTCCACGAGCTGCAAGATTTCATCGCCTCCTACCACACTGTCTTTTGCTCGCTGGACCACTCTCGGCTCTGTCCTGAATACATGGACGCGTACCTCATGGCTTATTTGCTGTCTACTACATTCAAGGACTGTTCCATGATATTCCGGATTCGTCGCTCCGACCTGGCTGTTAAGAATCTGTCTGCGGATAATCCTCACGCGGTCTCCATAATTGATCTTGATCTCAAAGGGGTGGATCGGTTGGAGCACTGGGCAAGCCTGGATAGACGCGTCGTCGAGTACTATCGGGATGTGGTACAGCGAAAAATATGTGTCGAATAATCTGATAATACATACTTCACAGTCTCCCCATTGATTGCAGTGACCATGCTTTCACACTCAGGCCGCTTATGGCGGATATAGCCTGGACAAGGCATGGTCCATGGCACTGTCGACAAATGATTGAGACCACTA
>JBBPTY010000337.1:0-20304 GCA_038094335.1 Tylopilus aff. striatulus | reverse complement strand
GGTAGCTCGGTATTATTGTTGTTACCTGTTCAGGGTGTCCTGTTATATCCTGTCGCTGCTACTAGATCAATGATAGTGGCACTACTCGACTAGTTGATCATCATCACTCTCTTCCGAGTCCGTGTCGTCTTCATTTTCCTCATCCGGATCCTCTGTCTCTGCCCCCCAATCGGAGACATCAAGCTTTTCATTTTGATAGTTCTCTGGAAGGAATTCATCAGCATACGCAGAATGTGTGCAGGCGATAAGACCTCACCATTCTGCTTTACTTCATATCCGCCCTGCGTGACGCAGCGTACCAGTTCGGCTTTGTTCCCGACCTTGGTATTTCTGCCGAGAATGGATCCCTCGAGTTTCGCACTGTATTCGACTCAGTAGGCTGATTGAATACCACCAGCGTCATGCTCACCCGTCCGATACTACACAGTGATCAAGCAATACGCAGCCAGAGATCTTCACCATCTTCCCAATTACGCAGTGCTTTCCAATGACAGATTTCTTGATCGACGTCTTCTCGTCAATCTTTGTGAAATCACCAATCGTTGAATCAGATGAAATCGACGCCTTCGCATCGATGAGCGCTCGCTTCTGCGGCTCAACAGGTAAGCTGTACGGTGTATCGTTGATAAACTATATTCGCGATGGTGAATCAAAATGGATATGCATGTACCTAGGAACGAACTCACGTGTCGATTGACTTCTAGATATGCTGATAAATTATTGGCGCGGACACAATACCCGTCTCCCTCTCGATGGATAATGACGCCGACCCGGAGACTGCTTGCTTCCATAGGCGCGTCGTCAGATCCCGTGGGGCTTGGTGGTACGGAATAGGCCAGCTCTCGAGCGATCTGAATAGGTGAAGTTATAGCTGAATAGCTATATGCTGCGACTTTACTCTTCGTGACACTAATCGTATGAAGAGTAGAGTGTTTCATTGGAGTACGTGCCACATGGTTGGAAAGCGAGGCGAGTGCTGCAAGGAAAGTGTTCGTGAAGCCCAGAATCGATCGTACGAAGAAAAAAACCTACTACGTCCGTACTTGGAGCGTTTCGTTGCTTGGTAGTGGACCTTGCACAGCCATGGGATGAAGTCCTCCCGCAAAGAATCCAGTTCAGTTTTGCGATGCAAGACATCGAGTACTTCACGTTTACAAACATAGACATGAGAGTCCTGAAGACGGGATGAAAGCTTCGCACGAGGGTGGCGCGAGAGCAAGCTCATTCTCAACTCGAGTTCCTCTGTGTTCTTGTCTTTGCTGTCGAGGGAGTCAACGTACAGCAGCGTCCCAGTAGAGTCGTCCCAGACTATCGGAAAGAACTCTGAATGAGAACCCCATTCTTCAGGCGCTGCAGATTTTTCGGACTTGGGTGGCTCAAACCAGCAAGTGGTGGCGATCGCGCCGTCTGAGGCAGTCTCTGAACGAAACTTATTCAAGAGCTTTGAAAGGGGAAGTGATTGGGGGGGAATAAAATCACAAGGGAGCAACACGAAATCTTCTTGGATGCGACCGGAGAAGTGTCTAAGGATGGAGCAGGTCCCGACGCTCAGCTCCTGCGTTTCGTCAAACGACTGGATATCGACCCGCAGGGCGGAGGAAGTTATTGGTGACTCTGAATGGATATAATGTGATATAGACGGTCTATGCGAGGAAGGACAGATGAGGAGGACATCTGGCAATCCTGTTCGTAGTATGCGCTAATGCGATCAAAATGGGTCGTACCTTTGATCCCAGACTGTTCGACCCAGGAGAGGGCGTAGTCCACCATGGGTTTATTGGAGATGGGGACCAGCGCTTTTGGGAAGGGCTGATCACCAACGTCTCCCGTCAAGGGAAGGAGCCTGGGGGGAGTAAGCATCGAGGACTGCACGGTGAAAAGTTGATGTTCACTCATTTCCAAAGCCCGCGAGAATGACTGCGAGGAACTCGCGAGGAACGGACTGAACTGGGTCGACACTGAAATCCATGGTTTGCGTGGTGAAAGCGATATCAAGATCGTCTACATGCGAGTCATATGTCGATTGCCTTTTCTAGGTCTACAAGACTCATAGCTACGATTCAATTTACTCCCACACTGCCCAATGTACGTGGCGGACACTGTGCAGATGTATAAACGTAGGAACAAGATGTTTTGTTAGACAACATACTGTCAGTGACTGAGGAACATCCGGCCCTTGGCGCGACGGCGTTGGATGACCCTACGACCACCTGGAGTTTTTTTCCTCGCGAGAAATCCGAATTTCCGCTTCCTCACGCGTTGCGAGGGCTGGTACTCCGTCCCGCGCGACGCAAAGCGGACGCTGGTCATGTCAGCGATGCGAAATGGTGGCCATCTGAGTGAACTGGTGATCCTGGCCCCGGCGAATAAGGTGGGGTGAACTGTCCGGGTTGCTCTGAGGAAGCAGGAGAACAGTGCTGTGGGCAGCATCGAAAGAAAGTGGACCGTGAGGTTCTCACGCTAGTCCATGTTACTACTACTACCAGTAGCACTGGCACAACGAGCTTCTTACCACCACCAATCATACCCCCTGTGAGCATGGCGCAGCCTTCCGTGCACCAACTCTTCCGGCGTCTTGAAACGGTTGGAAAGGGCGCATATGGCTCCGTACACAAGGGTGTACACATACCCACAGGCAATATCGTGGCACTCAAGATCATCAATCTCGATACAGCAGATGACGATGTCGAGGCAATTCAACGCGAAGTCGCCCTCCTCACCCAGCTTCGTGACGCGCCCAATGTCACTAAATATTATGGTTGCTTTCTAGATGGTCCACGTGTCTGGATCGCAATGGAGTTTGCACAGGGAGGCAGCGTTCGTAGTCTCATGCAATCGTCCAAGGATGGCATACTCGAAGAACGCTTCATTGTCCTCATCATTCGCGAGGTGCTAGTTGGACTTGCCTACCTCCACAGATCCGCAATCATCCACCGCGACATCAAGGCTGCTAACGTTCTCATCACCGCAACCGGCAAAGTCATGATCTGCGATTTCGGCGTCTCCGCTTTATCTGCTACAACCACGAGCAAGCGGAACACGCTCATGGGTACCCCTAATTGGATGGCACCGGAGGTTGCTCAGCCTACACCTGTGTATGACAGCAAGGCAGACATTTGGAGCCTGGGTATCATGGTTTATGAGATGGCCAAAGGCGCTCCTCCACACTCAGACTTGAGGGACGCCATTAAAGTTATGCAACTCATCGCCAAAGTCAAACCTCCAAGACTGGCAGATGGTGATGGTAGCAAGGATATGAGAGATTTCGTTTCTTGTTGCCTTAGAGAATCACCGAATGACGTACGTATTCGAAAACCGTGTTTGATCGTCTTACTGACGTTCCTTCAGCGCCTGTCCGCAGATGAGCTCGCTAAGACAAAGTGGATCAAGGCCACTGCAAGAGTAAACATCTCTGCGTTGAAAGAGTTGGTTCTCAGATATGACGCTTGGGTCCAGAATGGGGGATCTAGAGCCAGCATCGCAGAACCTCTTGACTGGGAGGATGAAGAGAGGAAAGAGTAAGACTTGTTGTAGTTTTCGGAAAGATCCACTTATACTCTTCAGCTTACAAAAGATCACGAACGAGGACGGTGATCTTTGGGAATTTGATACCATTCGGCGCAATTCGCTCATGAATATCGCAAACGAAGATGAAGACACGGATATCTCAGAACCCATTGATGCAGCTTCAATGGCTTCTACAGTACGTCCCGCTCCGACTCGCCTACCGACATCTTTGCGCGGCCTCTTTGACGACGAATCCACGCCAAATGGAACTCTGAAACCATCTGTCCCTCTGCCGCTGCCTCCAGCTACACTGCCAACTGCGCCACTCTCTTCCTCACCGGCGAAGAACCTTTTCAGCGCAAAGAGGGCCGGGCCCTCCCAAGGGGTAGACGATATCCAGTTGGCAAAGTACAACGAATTTTCATTCCCAAGCCGTCAACCTCGTCGCTCGGAAGATCCCATACCTCGACTTCCTCCCACAAGTCCCTCACCGGTCACAAGAGCGCGATCTACTAATACGACCGATGCAGAATTTTCCGCGATCGAGAGTTCCTCTGGAACTTCCCTCAATAGGAAGCCTAGCCTCATCCGCCAGGCATCGGTCGCTGTGATGGAAAGTACCCCAGCACCACCCCTCGTGCCTCCTGTCCGGCCATTTGCTGCACGAGATAGGAGCGGTAGTACATCCAGTAAAGGAAGCGACAGCAATAATTCGACCAAGAGCCTAGTTCTACCGGGGCTGAAAGACACCGTCAAGGTATAGCTCACTCTCCTTTCTCTTTGCACGATTATTCACTGATTCCTCCAGATTCCTTTTCTCAAATCTGACCATCAAATGGGAATGTTCGATTTACTCCCCTCTACCCCATCGATGGTCGCACCTAACTCTCACCATGACATTCTTTCGTCTGCCCCATTCGGTTCGCACAATCTGGGTATTCGTGAAGGCGCGAATGCGTCCACAATTTCACTTCCCAGCACGAGAACCAGCTCACCACCGCGGACAGACAAGCGGGGTAAACCCGGTTTCGCCAAATTCTCACATTCTACCTCACTCTCATTAACATCTGTGCCTATGGAATCCACTCTCGGTCCACCCATCCCGCCGCTCGACTTTCCTTCTCTCACAGGTTCACAAGAAGCCACAAACACTTACCTCGCTCGGACTGTCGATGATCTCACGAGATGGTTCTCGGTCGTTGAGGTCGGTTTCGCGAACATGCTGGAACAGGCGGGTGGCGATTCAATAGCAGAGGAGCAAGAGGAGACCCCAACAGAGTCGACCTCTCTCAACACTATTGGTAATGCGGACAGCAACATTCATACGCAAGCAAGGCGTGCTTTACCCACGGAACTTTGAAAGTACCACGATTTCGATATCTCGTACTCTACGCATTGGTAGCTGTCTGCTGCTGCTATGGACCTTTTCCCTATTCGTTGCAATTTCCTATCGAACTGCCATCTATCTGGACTATCTATGGAGACCTCAGATATAGTTCTTCTCGCTAAGGTATCTTGCAATAATCTCTACTGCCTCTTTCACCTCGCACTGATCCGTTTTAATATGGATTTCAGGGTGCACCGGCGCCTCATACGGCGCAGATATTCCAGTAAAATCTAATGACCGAAGATGACGATCGCGGTTGATCGATGCGACATTGACCCACCTTTGATCTCTCCGGCCCGGGCTTTCTTGTACAACCCCTTGGGGTCACGTTGCTCCACCACGCTGAGAGGGGCATCAATGAAGACCTCGATGAAGGGAAGGTTAGCCCTCTTGTGAAGTTCACGAGCCATGTCTCGATCTGCGCAGTAAGGTGAAATGAAAGCAGTGATAGTGATGCAACCCGCGTCTGCAAACAACTTTGAGACCTAGCGAAACGATGCTGTCAGATTGGCCACATCGATGATGGTTTGTTGTGCGCACCTCTCCGATTCGTCGGATGTTTTCGACCCGCGATTTCTCGTCGAAGCCGAGATCCTTGTTCAACCCAAAGCGAACGTTATCGCCATCGAGACGATAAGTGAACTTGTGTTGATGCAAAAGATGCTGTTCGAGAGCACATCCGATGGTAGACTGCCAGAATCATAGCACCTGGATCGGTAACGACCTGGAAAGACGAAAGCCACACTGACCTTGCCGCTCCCACTCAGTCCGGTCAGCCAGATTGTGACGCCCTGTTGCTTGAGCAGTGCAAATCGCTCGGTGGCGTTGACAGAACCTAAGGAGAGTCAGCCCGCCCGGCCGAGGTCAATGCCAGATAACGTTGTGTGCACACCCTCGTGGAATGTGATGTTGGTAGCCATGGTCTATATCGGAAGGTGCTGGTCAAAGCAAACCGTTCAGCAGCGCCCTTTTATGTGGACCCTGTCGTTGACTGAATATGGTTTGAGTACGAGGTCATGAGAAAGATTGGCCACTTCAGCATCCATAGTAGTATGTCTAGTGCGGGCACCTTCCAACTGTCAGAATCGACAGAGGGACAACGGCCGAAATAACCGAAATCGCAAGATCACATTGGTAACCCCATTACTCATTTACACACCACATTGGACACGAAATAATGTAAGCGAGCCAAGGATATCCCACTCTGCAAAGTCCCTCATCTTCAAAACACAGTTGGTATAGTAACAATCAATGGCAATGGCCCAATGAAACCCAAGCATTCAGGAGGAAGTGCACAACCAAACAATCGACTTTTTGATAGCCTCAGTAACCTCTTCTGTAGTCAGAGGTTGATCTACAGGGGGACAGTGTATGAAGAGCACTTTAGTTGTCGGCTTATCGTTTTTTGGAACAGAGCGTCTATTCTCTGCCAAGGAGCAATAATAGATGAAGTCGCATAAATAATGACCAGCGTCCAGGGATGAATAAACTTGCTGCAACAGAAGAAATGACGAAGGATGGATGGGAGCACACGAGTCAGGTATTCACAAAGTAATACGGTAGATAGCGAACGATAGGCTCACCTCGATGCCAGATTGCTTGAGGTGGTTCACAAGTTTTTCGACGTTGACGTCGGTGTGGAGTTCCTCTGGGAATGATTCATATCCCTTTCCAAATCCACGTTTCGGGGTTTCGGCGCCGTCAATGGGGGTCTCGATGCCATAGCCCAATCGCGCCCTTTCCATTCGCTCCTCTGGTGAAGGCTCGGAAGAGACCCTGCTCGGTTCGTCACGGGCAACGCGGACGATAGGCGCATAACACCCGTTCGCATCCTTCATATTATAACCGAACTTGTGACTAACTCGTTCGATGCGCAGTGGTCCTCGACCAGCGACTCCTACATGGAGGAAAAGGTCATAGCCGGTTTGTGGTGGAGGGAATGCGTTGTCTGTGGGGGGGAGGGTGGGTGGACGGGTATGGAGGCTGGGGACGATGGACAAGACATCCTCGTACGTGACGGGTACATTGAGCGCGGTTATGCGAATCTCGCGAGTTATCGGAGGATCGGGTGTTGAGACGGACTGGGGTAGGTCTCGGAGGTCGTCATTGGCGGGTGGATCTGCAGGCATTTGGACGTGCATGATGGTGTTATGCAGGGGTTGGACGGCTAGCCAGGAGGGATTGATGGCATAGCGGGAGAATGGCTGGACCCGGTGTCAGGTGTGCACAAGATGGATGGAATGATCAAATAGCTACTGGGTAAGGTGGACTCACACCGAAGCCGGTAACGAGGACAAAGTATGGACGAGGCTCGGAGACGGGCGATGCGAGATGTGCTCCGTTGACGGCTGGCATGCTGATGATGTCTCGGATGAAAAAGATCACCTCACAGCCATCTCACGAGAAATACTTGCTATTTTTGTGCACACCGGGCGGGGCCGGCCTGCGTCGTTCGATTTCAATCCCCTTCTTCCCCGTCCCTCTGCCATTTGTCCTCCATACGTATGTTGTCCGCTGCGCTCCGTGCTCCCATCGTCGCGTCCGCACACGGTCGGCGCGCGGCCTCCTCCATCGCCCTCAAATACTCCAACGCTCTCTACTCCGCAGCTCTTGCCAAATCCCCCCAAGTACTCTCAAAAGTACAGACGGAGCTGAACACCATCTCAAAGTCCATTGCCGAGACCCCCGAACTCAATGCGTTCATCTCGAATCCTACACTTTCAGCAAAGGAACGTGTGAGCGGTCTGGCTGCGCTCTATGCCAAGGCGGAGGGCCCAAAGAAGGAACCCGTCTCCGATGTCACCAAAAACCTCTTTGGTGTCCTTTCAGAAAACGGCAGACTGAACGAGACCCAAGGCGTTATTGAAGGTTTCAACGACCTTGTTTCCAAATACAAAGGGGAGCTGGAGGTCACTGTCACTTCGGCCGCACCACTGCCCAGGGATGCCGCTACCCGGCTCGAGTCGATTCTTAAGCAGTCGCAAGCCGCACAACACGCCAAGACCTTGAAGGTCGTAAACAAGGTTTGCGTCTTGTGGTTTGTCGCTCTTGCTATTGTTTATTCTCGTCCTAGGTTAACCCCTCCCTTATGGGAGGAATCGTCGTGGACTTTGGCGACAAAAGCATTGACCTCAGCGTGTCGTCTCGCGTCAACAAGCTCAATAACATTCTCCAAGGCAAGTTCTCGCTCCATAGTAGAACTCGAGTGTGCTTGACTTCGTGATAGAATCAATATAACCGTGAAAGTTGGCTGGAGCCCTTGGTCGTGACACGTGAGAGATCACCGGCTGTGCAGCGCTCAACCAGGTATAGACGTTGGATGTATACTTGTTACATATCCCCGTGAATAGTCCCGTCTGACTCGAGATATTGTGCGAGTCAGCCCCAGGTGCAAGTTGCTCTGCCATAGCTAGTGCTACCCTCGACGTGAATTGATTCAAAGTGATTATGTGAGGACGGAATCTCCCGGGCCGAAAACTGTTAGACGCCACATGACCGAGAACTCTTTTACTTCCGCTCACAACACCAGACCGTCACGTGCATACTCTCCAAGTAATTTCGACATGGTTTCTGGTATGCCACGAGCTATGTCACCAATAGCTGCTTGTTGACCTTGTCCACCTTCAGTCATCTGGTCTGTCCATTTCTTACCCAGTATCTTGTTTGGGTAATGTATTTATATCCCTCCACAGCCCCGCATGCTCGTGCTATGTTCTTAAGCGGGACATTAACATCCATCTGGATAGTGGATGCTCCAAATACAAATTAAGTACAGAAGCCCAGCCACCCACTAAGGAGGAGTCGAGGCAGAAACTAGCACCGATATTTTCGCAGGGGCAAGCAAGTAACTTGAGACCACCGCACATTCCTTCCGAGGCAGGTCATGAAGGGCCATCCAAGAAGAAACGAAGAGTCGAGCCGACGCAGCACGAGCCCGACGTTGACAAGCATGCTAACAGCAAACGGGTACTCGATGCAAAGATTACCACCCCTCTAGCAGAAAGACTTCGTCCACAGCGTCTTGATGAGTTCGTCGGACAAAAGCATCTGATCGGACCTAATTCCCTGCCGAGAAAACTGATTGCATGTGGCAACTTGGGTGGAATCATATTTTGGGGTCCCCCGGGGTACGTCACGGTGCATTCCTCCTGTAGGTACATACTAATAATATCTGAATACCACAGTTGTGGAAAGACAACGCTCTCGAGACTTCTCGCCCGAGAAGCAAATTGTATCTTCAAGGAGCTGAGCGCCACCTCTTCAGGAATCAATGACGTTCGTAATGTCTTTGAAGAAGCAAAGAGCTCTCTCGCATTAACAGGAAGGTAGGAGGACGATTCATATCATAATCCTTCGTGGACTATATATCTAGCAGGAGGACACTGTTATTTTTAGATGAAATCCATCGCTTTAATAAATCTCAGCAAGTAAGCCTTTCTCCCTTCCCACTTATGCTGATCTCATTTAATCCAAGGATATATTCTTGCCATATATCGAGAAAGGCCAAATTCAGGTGATTAGCCAATTGTTGCGCTTTCACTCTGCAGGATGGTTACTGTGAGATAGATGATAGGCGCAACAACAGAAAATCCGTCATTCAAACTAACGGGAGCTCTCATGAGTCGCTGTCGGTCCGTGAAGTCAAATATTCCAAGCTCCTTACAATTTCTGACGTTTGTATAGTGTCTTTACTTTAGAACGCTTCACAGATGAGGAGATGCACGGCATCATTTCCCGTGCAGTGCTACGTTTTTCCTGCAAGGATGAGGGGACTGCTTCGTTGGTCCTTGAACAACGTCCAACTCCTCAAGGTTCTGAGCAACCATCCCTGAATCAGGAACCGGTGGGATCTAGCAGCTTTCATGGCCCATACCCGGCACACCCCCAATTGACGCATCGCGTCCTCGCGTCCCTTGTTTCCTTGTCTGCCGGGGATGCTCGTACGGCACTCTCCCTACTCGAGCTTGTCTTCGCATCCAAGGATGACCAAGAAGAAGAGCTTGTTATTTCATTGCGACAGTCGGTCTCCTGCTCATATGATAGGGCAGGGGAAAGTCGCTACGATATGATCTCTGCTCTTCACAAGTCTGTACGCGGTAGTCAGGGCAATGCGGCAATGTATTGGCTTGCACGTATGCTGACTGCCGGTGAGGATCCCTTGTACATTGCGCGGAGAATGGTTGTTTGTGCGAGTGAGGATATCGGGCTCGCGGATAACCATGCGTTGCCATTGGTGGGTCGTGTCACCGAACTTTCGCATAGCGTCCACGATATATTTACGTCTAACAGGCGGTTGCAGCTTTGCAAGCTTGTCAGCAAGTCGGAATGCCAGAATGTCGCATAAATTTAGCCCATCTTATCGCGTATCTCGCTGAGGCCCCGAAGAGCACACGAGCATATGAAGCCTATAACTCAGCGGAGGTAGCGGCGAAAATGAATAGTACTGCGCCCGTTCCAATGGCGATGCGGAACGCGCCTACATCACTGATGAAGGAGCTGGGTTATTCTGAGGGATATAAGTATAATCCTCAATATGCGTGAGTCCTGTCAATTGAGAGCGTTCTGATTGTTCCTGTTCCTGATTCTTCTCCCAGACATCCCGTGTGCAATGATTATCTACCTTTAGCGTCCCGGGGTGAGGTGTTCCTCAAGGAAGCTGATGATAAGTCCGATAAGACATGGGACGAAGATGCTCTTGTCAGGTGGGAAACAGAATGCAATGGAGGACTGCCCTGGTCTGGCCGTCCAGTTGCTGCACCATCTCGTTCTAGGTCCCACTCAATCTCATGAATCATGGAGCCGATCAAGTACTAGCTAGCAGTGGGCGTGTCAGCGTGCGTACCTGATTCTGATGTGCCGTGGCTGTCAGCACGTATACCCGCGTGGCTCATGTGAAGGAGTATATGTAATGTGTAACAAAGCGACGCGAATAGGATCCGACTCATGTCTGCCAATTCCCGGTAGCAAATGCGGGGCGCACCGGTGGGAGTATCGGGAAGCAGACGAAGAGTATGGCAATGGCATGGTCTGTTGCTATTTCTGACCACCCTCCACTCTGGAGATTTCACCCATGCCGAGAAATGATGTTTTCCTTTTTATTCATCTTATCCGATTACGTTACTCACTCCACATGTTTTCAAGTGGCAGCTGCCAAACCTGCGACGCGGATCATCGACGCGACTCGTGTGCTTCGTGTGCAACTTGCAAGGGCTGTGCGCTGAAACTACGTTACTCGGTTGGCTGGGGTTCATGCATATGACCGAACAATGCTTGGACCGACGATTTCTTTCCCCTTCCGAACTGTGACATGGTTCAGACTTGCATGACTACGATATCACTATAGCATCAAACAACGCATTCGTATATGTACATGAAACACGGCGCTACGGGTAACGACACCCCTCGAAATAGCATGGGAACACCCGCCGGTTTCTATTTGCTCCGGCCTGCATCATCCCAGAACTGAAAACGAATAGGTACGCGTTCCACATGGAAGATACCAGGACCCGTGGAATTCTCCGGAGATAAGTGTGGAGATCGGCTGCTTAGAATTGCGATTTATATCGCGTACTTTTCCTCCATCCACGGTGTCCCACTTTCTTTCTTCCAGTATGGCCCATCAGGACGGCGTTGATGTCCTCGAACAACGCCCTCTGGGTGATAAGGAAGCCCCGAGCATTAGCGACGAGAAGTCCTATCGTGAGAAGCAGGATGTCGAGGCTGCGGCCACCGAGGAAGTCGAGAGTACTGAGGGTATCCTCCAGGACGAGCGCGATATTGCGACCCATGTCATCTCTGTCTCGGATGACCCGAGTCTGAACCCATGGACGTTCCGTGCCTTCTTCATCGGCATCGGCCTCTCTGCCTTCGGAGGAGTTCTTGGTGTGTCATGTCATGCCTCTTGTCGAAGGTCTTGCACACTCATTCACTTTATGCAGCTGAGATTTATTATTTCAAGCCGGTGGGTCTCGTCCACGCTTCCGACAGCATTCATTCAATTATTATACCCAGCAAACCGTGCTCGTTTCTCTCATGTTCCTTGCTGTCGTATCATATGTGTTGGGTATCTTTATGGAAACATTTATTCCTCGCAACCGCTATTTCAGGTGGTTGAATCCGGTAAGCCATTGATCATCGCCGAATCTCTCGATTTAATATTGAACACATTTCGACAGGGCCCATTCAACAAGAAAGAGAATGCATTTGTTATCATCATGGCTAGCGCGGCTGCGAACTCGGCTCTCGGGACCGAAGTGCTTGCAGTCCAACGGTTATATTATAACATCACCCCTAACGCCGGTGCCTCCATCTTCCTACTCTTCTCGAGTCAGTTATTGGGTTATGGTATCGGTGGCATGATGCGCTGTGCGTACTTTCAAATACTCGATCACAGCATATCATAGACTCACCACATGTGGGCAGCCATTCTATTATACCCCTCCAAGATGTTGTATCCTTCAGTGCTCCCGCTGATTTCTATGTTCGATGCTCTCTACGAAGGTGGCCAGGCAGCAACAAGAAAGCTCAGGATGTTCTATTATGTGTTTGGCGCGTAAGTTTTTGAAGTCGATGCCGGGTTTGGAAAGCACCTCTGATGATACATACAATTCATTGATGAACAGTATCTTTATTTGGGAATTATTTCCGGAATGGATATTTCCGTTGCTCACCGGATTTTCGATTTTCTGTCTGGCAAACCCGAACAGTCCTGCGTTCACCCGCCTTTTTGGAGGTACCAACGGAAATGAGGGTCTTGGATTGCTGTCTCTTTGCCTCGACTGGCAGGTAGGCGCTAATGACGACTTATCTCGTTCTCACGGCCGATCACTCTCTGCAGTATATTTCGAGTGGAGTGAACCCGATGACCATCCCCCTCAGGGCGCAGGTAAGTCTATATTCACCAGAGTCATGCGCAACTTTAACTTGCAAGCAGGTTTCTAACTTCATTGGCTATATCCTTTGCATGTAAGTCAGCCTTTCAAGGTCCGCGTAGAGCTCTGATCTGGTTCAACTAGGGTCGTTTTCACTGGGGTATATTATACCAACGTTTGGAAAGCACAAAATTTCCCATTCGTGGGTCTGTTCCAACATGTCGTCGTACATGTATTGACCATCCTTTCTCTGTCAGCTTTCCCAATTGCTCTATTACGAGAATGGCACGCAGTATAATCAAACACTCATTCTCAATTCAAATTATGAGGTTGACCCAACTTTACTTGCGGAACAAGGACTTCCCTGGTATTCCTCCACGTGGGTGGTCAATCTGCTAACCACTAATATGGGGCTGGCTGCGACCTTCACGCACCTCCTTCTCTGGAATATGGAAGACCTTCGTGCAGCATGGAGCTGGATCACTCCTCAGACTCTGAAGGAGACATGGAAGAATTTTAACTGGAGGTTCTGGGAGCACGATGGCATGAGGAAAGTGGCTGATGAAAGTGAACTCGATCCCCATTACCGGGAGATGCTCAAAGTAACTCATTTACATTCCATGGAGGAACATCGCTCACTGACACAAAAAAAGTATCCAGACGCGCCAGATAGCTGGTATTTCGTGACCTTCGTACTGTCCTTCATCGTTGCTTTGGTTGTCATCTATAAGACGGACTCCACACTTCCCTGGTGAGTGGTCTTGGATGTCCGGAACCACCGTGTACTGACGCGCCACAGGTGGGGCTTCGTAATTGCAATATTGCTGGCTACGTTGTCTATCCTCTTCTTTGGAGCACTTTATGCCATCACCGGTTTGAGTTTCATCATTCAGCCGTAGGCTTCGATCTCCTTGAAGCATGAACACATTACTGATGGGAAAAAAAAGATTCGTGCAAATGATTGGTGGTTTCCTACATCCTGGAAAGCCGATGGCAAACATGTACTTTGTGCTTTACAGCTACAGTGAGCTTACATGCCATTGTAAGAGACAAGCAAAGTTGACCGTTGTTGGTAGACACCGTCACACAGGCGCAATTGCTTCTGCGGGATCTCAAGATTGCTCAATGTATGTTTCTGTTTTCACATTTTATGGATTGGATTTACTTTCAATGTAGATGCGAAACTCCCCCCTCGCGCTGCATTTACCGCCCAAATTATCGGTACCCTCTTCGGAGCGGTGTTGAACTTTAGTAAGCGGAACCAGGTATCCGAACTAAGCATGGACGCTTATGCAAACGCAGTTTTGATGAACTCAATTGTTACGAATCAACGAGAAATCCTTCTTTCAATTCAAGGAACGAATATTTGGTCTGGCCAACAACCTCAGCAATACAACTCTCAAGCAATCGCATGGGGTGGCCTTAGCCATGAACTGTTTTCAGTCGGACAGAGGTATCAGTGGGTTCCATGGGCCTATCTAGTTGGATTATTTGTTCCCATCCCGTTCTGGGTTGTGCACCGCTTCTACCCAAAGCTACGATTGGACTATCTCTACACTCCGGTCATTGTGTATGTGCAGGCTTCATTCAGGTCGCGACCGAATACTGAAACGCCACCGCAGGTACTACATCGGATGGCTTTGCGTAGGAATCAACTCATCGATTCTGTCCTACTTTGCGGTTGCCTTCCTTTCCCAGTGGTGGTTGCGCACACGCTATCCCCGTTGGTTCTCCCAATACAACTACATTATTGGAGCAGGTGAGTTGTGCGAACCAGTTACAGTGGACGATGAAGCTGAAAGCGAGAGCAGCTCTCGATGGAGGAACCCAGGTAATGGTGTTTATTCTCTCCTTTGCAGTTCAGGGTGCGGCAGGGACTTCCCATCTTTTCCCCAACTGGTGGGGTGCGAACCAGGGCGGAAACTACGACCATTGTGCAAACCTGACGTGAGCGTTCTTGTATACAGCCTGTGTACTCGAGACTGGGCGATCATCGATCTAGATAGTAGCCCTACCAGTTACATAAAATGGAGAAGTGTTGAACTAAGAAGTGGGCCGAGGGTTGAAACGTTGAACGTTGAGAATTACAGGGCCGTTCAAACCAGTGCTGTAATGCCATTAAGAATGGCACAGCCACAGCTTCCGTGCGCTGTTGCCACAGCGGCAATATCGGCAAACGACTTGAACATGCGCTGACATTGATGACTCAGGGTGCGGCAAATGTCTCACTCGAACACCCTCCTTGAGTCTCGACTTCCGGCTAGTCCCCCTGTCGGCCCTCCGAAACTCGCCCGAATCTGAGCAAGTGATCCCGTTCGTTATCCTTCCGAGAACAAAGGGCCTAGTCTTCGTAACCACCGCCCTGAGAACAATAGAGCCGTGAGTACAATGGAAACAACATGCTTCCAGCACGCAGCTCAACTTCCGTGAATTGCTATATAATATTTCAGCGAGGGTCCAACCCGCTCCGTGATTGCTGGTTCATATTCACCCCTTTGACTCCCCACCCATTCAGCCCACATGTTCGTCGCCCGGATGCGACGTCTCCTTTTCCTATTGTCTTTCGTGCCTGTGCTCCAGGTTTCTGCTAAGGATGATTCACTTTGTGAGTCCGATTCAACTTTGCCCTTTCCTGAATGAACCCTTACTCCTTTTGCAGTCACATCGTCTGTCACTTACTGTTCAGAACCCGATGCTCTCCTTATTCAACAATTTGATGTCGTCTACTTTCAGAAGAATTCTTCCATCTGGTTTAACATCTCTGCAGCAAGTGTGGTGAGTCTCACAACTCAAGTACTTTATCCCTGGTTCCAATACCTTATCGACAGGAACCCAATGTCAACGTGTCCGCCAACGTTTTTCTCAATGCCTACGGAATACACCCTGTCAACTTCACGCTCGATCTTTGCTCACTGTTTCATGGAGCATTGTGCCCATTACCAACTTACAATTTCACTGGATCCGATTCCGTCTCCCTCCCCTCCTCTCTCGGTGTGAATGGCAAGATTCCCAATATAACGTTCCAAATACCAGACCTTGAGGCGTGAGTTCCCACGTAAACAAGTTGCTTTGTTTCCTTAAGATCACGTTGCAGTTACGTACAGTTATCACTCACCGATGTCTCTACCGGCCAGTTGAAAGCTTGCGTTCAGGCAACGTTATCCAATGGCTGGTCCGCCCATCAAGTCGCGGTGGAGTGGACCACAGGCGCCATTGGCCTTCTTGCGCTTCTTTCCGCGGTTTGGCATTCACGGTCGCCGGTTGCTTTGGCGCCATTTCGTTTGTTCGACCTGTTCTATCTCTTCCAGTGGGCAGCTTGGACGGCTCTTCTAGATCTGAATTATTCATCGGTTTACATCGCCTTCGCGACAAACTTCTCATGGGCACTGGGTCTGTTCCCGGCTTCGCCCACTTCCCCTATTCAGCTGTCGATCAACGATATGCGCCACCTCACAGGAGGAAACATGGCGAATGCGTCCGGTTCACCGGTTGCTTTGGTCAATAGGAAACTCAGCCCTTATAATGCTGTGGCTACTCTCGGTTCCAGTTATCAAGCTTCTCACCTTGCAACGCGGACACTAGCGGCCCTGGGCGACTTCACGAAACAAAGTTTTGCCTTACCCACATTTGCTGGGAGCGCGCAAGAGCTAGACAGTCCCGGAAATGTTCAGGTCGTCACCGCAACCTCTAGCAATGTACTCCAGGCTGGCATCCCCATTTATGTGGAGGATGTGGGAATTGCCACAGCTAATGCGTTCATGACGATCTTCCTTGTGGCAATGATGATTTTGGCCATCCTGGCAGCGACACTTGCGCTAGGCTACGGTATTCTAGTGCTTGCTAGTCTGTGGATGAAGCGCACAGACCTCTCGCGCCCAAGAGAACTATATCTAACGTTTTCTTACGCATGGCTACTACGTGTGGTGAGTGTAGAATGGTCACCTCAAGTCGGGATAGCTGTTTACGTACCTAAATCAGTGCCTCGTTGCCTTCACTCCGATCAGCATCTTTGCGATGTATCAATGGACACTCAAAGACTCCTGGTTGTCGATCTTGCTTTCCGTTCTGCTCTTCCTGGCATTGCTGGGCTTCCTTTCTGTTTCCATCTTCCACATTGCTCGCCTCGCGATTCGTGCTACACCGTATACGTTGCACACGCGGCCCAAGATCCTTACTGAATACAGCCCTCTATTTGCCATCTATCGTCCAGAGAGATATTTCGCAGGCATACCATTCCTCGTCGGCATCCTTGTGAAAGCTATGTTCACCGCTTTCGCTCACAAAAACGGAGCGGTGCAGGTTATATCGATCCTGGTCATCGAATGTATTGTTCTCGTTTACCTGCTAGTCCTCAAACCTCACAAGACTAGGGGAGCCGATATCCTCGGTACATATCTGGCACTCACTCGTGTCATATGCACAGGCTTGTTGATCACCTTTATTCAAGGCCTCAATGTCACTGCCATTGCACGTGTTGCGGTTGGCAGTGTCATCGGGGTCATCATTTCCGTTGCCGTTATTGTCATGTTCGTCAACATCCTCGTCAATTTGGTAAATTTGCCGATCGGATGTCCACGATATCAATCTTCATCTTCCAACGCATCTACTATGGAGAAGGGAGATATAGAATACGTACCAGGACGGCCTCGAAATCCAACACCAGAAAGGAACATCCCGCTGGATCCGAATATTAACCAACCGTATCCAGAAAGTCCTTCAAATGCTACCACAGAAGAACACAGCGCGTACTCCGAAGAGTCGGGCTCCACGACGCTTGGGTCACTGCTACCACGGCGATGGTCTTGGCAACAATCCGCTGCAACGCATTCACGCACTCCTTCACAATCGCAATATTCCTCGACGAGCGCATCGTCGCCTCGTCATTCCCACCCTCCTTCACCACTGTATCCACAACCGGTTTCACAAAGTAGACATCCAACAATTGACGAACACGAACCCACTGCATTCTAGAGGCTTTCCAGACTTGGCATAGTACTCCATCCCGAGTTTTCGTACATTAATCATCGCATTCCATTTGACTTCATGATACTAGATTATCTCTGCACATACATTCTCTCGGAACTCAACCTTACTAGTTACACTGTAGCTATCCTAGATAATTTATTTCGACACGATCGGGCGTTGCCTGCATAATTTTCACGCGTCATCTGTGACATGTCACACGTCACGCGTCGAAGGAGAGAGCGCGTCGCGAGGCTCAACAACCTTCCTCGAGGCAGACTCGACTATCTCAAAATGGCCGGAAAAAGCTCCCAACCGAGAAACAAAAACAGAAAATTGACGGATTTTTTCTCACAGAAACCCTCTCCTCCGGCATCTTCCTCGAGCTACACAGCAACCACAGCAACGAACGCGCCTACGACGCGGAGGCGGCCAGCGACCCGTACCTCAACAACCATTGCGGACCGCGAGTACGCCATGACTTCCAGTACGTACACATTCGGATTCGCCCTCTATACTTCCTTCATTTCCTCTAGGCGCCCCCCTCAAGCCTGAGACTCGTAGTGCTTCCGCGGCAACAACGCGCAAGCGTCCTCGTTCACCTGATAGCAACGACCCCAGCATATCTCTCGTCCAACTTCACAGACCAAAATTTCCGAGACAACCCGCGAAAGCATTCAAGTCTGACACACCCTCCAAGTATCCGAGGCCTGTCATACATGTCGATTCACCCCTTTCTTCTCGCAAGTCTTCGTCTCGGAGGAAGACACCAGTACACGCGCGTAAAAGCTCTTTGGTTTTATCATCTTCGAACTCTAGTGAGCAAGTCGTTTGCAGTAGCAAGTCCGACGAGGAGGAGCTTGTTCTCCCCATCCCAGAGCCCCGCGACTTTGGCAAGGTTGTAGAGGGTATTCACACTTGGAGACAGCGGACATCCGGGTCCTCGCCCCCTTCACCATGCGCTCGCGAGGACCCCATGGCAGTAGACACACCGCCATCCTCTCCTGCCCGTGGTTCGCTTGTTACATCTGCACGCGTCCACACCCCTCGTTTTGACGGACCCGTTCATTTTGCGGCAACGCCTGAGAGTAATGCTACCCCTCGTACACCTATCATCATTGCACCTGCTTGCCTTCCTTCACCACCCAACTCAAACGAGCTTCCACCTCTTCCACCTACTCCGAAACCAATGGACCCCGAAGCAAAGACTGCCAAGCTTATCGCAGAAATTAAAGCCAGGGCGTACGCTGCACACCAGTCTAGTGATGATGAACGGCCTCTTGAATTTCATGAACTTGAACTTGACGACAGCGACGACGACGAGCTCATTGTAGATCTCCTCCTGGTTAGTAATGCCAAAGAACCAAAGTAAGTTTGGATTTTCGTGAACCGACTTTGGGTTTTTCATTTTTTTGCCTTGGAGAATGTTGTGTTCTACGCCACGCATATCACACGACGTATTCTCTTCGTCCCCGTCTAGTGTGCCTTCCACCTCCAATGGTGTCGGTCCTCGTAATCGCAGTTCCCCGGATCGTGACCCGTCCCCAGCTCGCTCAACGCGTACGTCTGCGAGGATTCGTAGGCCCGCATCGGCTTTGCACCTACCCGTAACCTTTGCGGGGTCGTCCAAATCTGTTGGCGAATTGAGGTCAGCCCCACCAAATCGTAAGAAATCTCTCACAACGAATCCTCTGCATGCCCTTTTACGGGAGAAAGAGCTCCAGGAGAAACGTGGTGCTAGTACTGCTGCTCTGCGTCTCGCAGAAGAAGCGACCAAGGAAGGTTCTCGGAGGCCGTTCATCTCCGGAGATGGACTCGAAGCTGAGAATAACTTGCGCCTTACGGATGAGCAAGCAGCTTGGAGGGCCGTCCGCGAGTATCGCAAATCGGCCAGTCCCACTCCTGACGACGAGACGGGGAACATTGTAATCGGGGATCGCGAGTGCAAGATGTTGGGTACCGACGCCGAAGAAATCAGCAAAATCCTTGCTGGAAACAAAGATAGGAAAGGGAAAAAAAGGGCTGAAAATGAGTGCAAGAAACAGACGTGGGACGTTCCTTTGTGGATCGAATCCTCCAGTGAGGACATGGAGGTTGATCGTGTTTCGCCTCCGCCGTTATCAGGCCATCCTATTCTTGCTTATATAGATGGTCTTCGCGAAAGTGGTGGTATGCAACTTCAAACCAATCTTGGTCGTTGTGAAGTTAACAGGATGTTTAGATGATTCATCGTTGGACTTGATTCTTCGTACGGGAGCGCTTGCCGTTGTGCCTGCAAACATTCTGACATCAAACATTCCCCGACTTCTTGATATGGGTAAGTCACTATCCCGCGTTTAGCTTCTCTGGTGCTAATCCTTGGGTAGCCCTCCGTTCGTCTTCTCAAATTGCCGATGCGATCTCTATCTCTTTTCGTCATCTGTGGGGGTTGAATCCACAAAAGCTCCAAATGCCTTTCGCCGCTATCTTGTCCGTATTGGTTGAATTAGGTGCAAACCCCACGATTCTCGCGGAATATGGGTTTAACTCAGAATGTGCTCGGAGGGACCACGTCACAGCTGAAAATCTGCTGAACGC
>JBBPTY010000336.1:0-20333 GCA_038094335.1 Tylopilus aff. striatulus | reverse complement strand
CAGCATAGGTTCCCTATGGAACTTATGTCTCATAGCAGTGCCCTTACAAGTGACAAGGTTGTCACATCGTGAGCTTGCCTGAGAGCAGGGATTTCGCTTCTATGACCTGCTGGTACATCGCTTTAGTCTGGAAGTGCTGAAAAGCACATTTGTGACAGCAAGTTCAGGTGTCCAGTAGCAGCAATGCTACTGGGGCTCATAACCTGTTGAGCTTTACATCTCCACATGGAGTAGCATGTTGTAGACAATGCTCACACATAGGAAGTTGGTGCTCTGCTAACCTGAACTGTTAGATGTTAGAAAGTTGTGGTCGGCGAGAACGTAACTTGCTGGCGAGGTGCGACAGAGTGACAGCGGTTATCTGCGATGACGGACAAGATGCAATGATACGACAAGTAACTACAAAAGGAAGGTACTGTATAGTTCTTATGTAAATGGTATCGTAGCAAATGATTCCAATTCTACACACCCCCTGAATCATGAGCGAGTCCAAGGTTTACCATATAGTATCAGGCTCGTCAACAAGACTAGCACGAAGAACAACAATAACTGAGTAGTATGTGAGGAAAGGCCAGAAGTGAGGACAACAATGGTGAGGGGATCTGGGGAAGCAAGCTGTGTGGGGAGGCCACGAGCACAATATATGCTAGTGAGAGTGTCCCGGATGACGAGGAGAGGCCATGAGCATGATGTATACTAGCGCGAGTGTCCCAGATGACTCAGGGTCGTCACAATCTCGGCAGTACTGAGGACAGACATAGTGGGGTGACATACAGCAACAGCGGATGATCGGTTGAAAGGAAAGGAGGGGTGGATTGGAATGCCTGTTCCAAGTCCAAGAGAGGATGTAGTGCCTGTGACACGGCCTGTCGGTCGACAGCACACTTGAACACAAAGCCTAAAAGGATGCAGCGCCTGCAACACAGCCCGTCGGTCGACAGCACACTTGCACCACCTGTCAAAGAAAGGATGTAGTGCCCGCGACATGGCCCATCGGTCGACAGCACACTCGCACAGCCCATCGTGTGGTTATCACTTGTATAAGACCCTGATAACACTAGGCCTGGTCCGTTATGTTAGAAAGTTGCGGTCGGTGAGAACGTAACTTGCTGGCGAGGTGTGATGGAGTGACAGTGGTTATCTGCAATGACAGACAAGATGCGACGATACAACAAGTAACTACAAAAGGAAGGTACTGTATAGTTCTTATGTAAATGGTATCGTAGTGAATGATTCCAATTCTACATTAGAGTCATTAAAATGATCTGCTCTATTGGATTAGGACTTGTGGTCCTTATATATGTACAGGATTGGTGTATGTAAGCAGATTACTTAATTGACTACCATATCTGTACTGTTGTGTCACCTACTAAGTCATAGGCATTCAACAATTAGACTACATATTATTATAGTGGCTGAGAACTTTTGCTAAGTCCCATGTGATGACAATGCAATGGGTTGCCTACCACCACAACAACTAGGAAAAGGGTAACACAATGACATGCCCACCACCACAGGGATCTACCACTGTGATGACAACAACAACAATGATGGAGGCACAGTGGTATGCCCACCACTGCAATGACAACAATGACAACAAGGGTGATGGAGGTGCAGTGGTGCACTCACTGTTGAAACACACACTTTAGGGCAAGTGTGTAACTCCTTAACAATAGTATGATTCATATATAGTATAGTATGATTAGTCATACTTCTCACGAGTGTAGTATATAAGTTGTGTCTGACTTTGAATATACTAAGAGTTCTCTCTCTCTTGTTCCACAACCAGTAAGTTGAGGGCTTCCCTGTTGGATCTAGCAAGCATGTGCTCAGTCTTGCACACACCTCAGTTTGTGTTTTTAAGCTTTTCTTTGTCAAATGTTACTTGTTTCCTTGTGATGGACAGTTTGTCTACAATATGACTACCTGGGTCCTTGAAGCACATTTTCAAGGTCTGGAGAACTTCTTTCTCCAACTTTCCTAGAGTTTTCAAAGAGTTTACATAGGTTTTGATGGCAGAAGGGGTGCAAGGGGTTGGAGGAGTGGTGGAAGTGGAGGTGGTTGGGAAGGTTTCAGTGTTATAAACATTCTGAGGGCAAGAGGAGTTCTTGGATGGGGTGTTCACATACTTAGTGCATTGCTGGGTGTTGTGTCCTTTCTTTCTGCATTGAAAGCAACATCCTTTCCTAATGCATTGGGCACATTCAAGGGAGGTGAGTTTGTGGATAGTGACCACATCTATGTCCATAGCTTGAGGGTCTCAGGTTTGTTGATTATTGAAGGGGAGGGAGACACCCTTTCCTCCTTTGAAAGTATGAATGGGCATCTTCTGGGTATGAAATATCTTGGATTGATTGATCCAAGCATCAATAGTGACTGGAATGGGGGACATGAACAGGATCATTGTGGTGAGTTGATGGTCAAGTCCAGTGGTGAAGTGGTCAATGAGTGTTACGCAGTATGCAAATCTGGTGGTCAGCTTACCCTAGGAGGCACTCACTAGGAGGCACAGCGTCTAGGGGTTCAAAGGATGAAGGAGGAGATCAACTGAAGTTGTCTTACACGGATACTATGGACTGAGGGAGTAGCCTCAATGCAAGGACACAAGAAAAGGGTGTACGATTGCACAGATCAAGCGTAAGGAATACATCACTAGAACCCTACTATATCTAGGGTACGGAATGGCGCACAGACCATGGGGCTATGTATAGTACAGGAGACCCAAAAGAGAATAGAGGTATAGTCATACAATATGGACAACCAATAGGGGAAGTCGTACGACTTACAAGATGTCATAACAACAGCGAAGGAAGTGGAATCTGACAAAGGGATCAAGAATAGTATGACCTAGACCATGTATATAGGAGAAGTGGATGCAACTGTAACATAAGGAGGCTATGTCCGCAGCGATGTAAATGTACAGCCAAGAGAAATAGACCAATCAAGGCAGCATAAGGCAATGCAAGAAAGATAAGTAGGATCAAGGACAGTGGACTGTAACAATAAGTAGGGTCAGTAGTTGCTTGTCATGGGCTTGTTCTCTGGCTGCTTTGACTGCTTGTCCTGCAAAGGTGAAACAGCCCTGTCATAAAGCCTGGCACAAATACAGTAGACTGACACCTCAGTACACTCTCAGCAAGGCTCCCAATTTTCAAGCCCAGCTGTGGAGCTGGCAAGAGGGTGACGATTTAGTGTGACAGTTGGTCATCAGCTATCTCACTCAATTCTGCTCCATTTTCATTCATTTAAGCTCAGAAAGACTCATGTTAAGCCATGGATATAGTGTAATTGTGTAGAAAAAAAATGTGTTGTGTATTTTATGGGGGTGATGAAGTCATTGGACTGACGAAGTCACTGGAGGGGATAGTATATACTTTGACCACTTAGCAATGTGCCATAAGCGTTGTCAAGTAATTTAAGTAATTGTCACATTTGCTGATGCACTGGTTGGGGTAGCGGTGCCCATTGATGAAAGCTTTCACCGGCTTGAGACCGCTGTGGCCCAACCCCGTTTCCCCCTGCTGCCCTTCCCCGTACCGTACAGGTCGGCGACCCCACCTGGCCTGTCCTAAATCTTCGCAGACGAGCGCCGATGGACGAGCAGGCAGCTTCGAAAACCTAATGGCTCTCCCTCATAGACAGATCTGCCGTGGTCCGCGGCGAAGTCTATGATTTTAGTTGCTATGGGAGTGCCCGTGTTTCAAGAATGCACCTAAGTTTCATATTAGCAAAAAAAATGCTTCTCAAGTGTGCAAAGAAACAAATGGATTGACTCTCCTGATGGCTAAACCTCAATCAGCATCTCTCTTTCCACCGGATGAGTTTCCTCCTTTCAAACTTCATGCTTACCTATGCCACCATCCGAAATACCACTCTCGTTTGCACTTATGCCCCCCTTTTATCATGCACGGGCAGGAGGTCCATGTGGAAGATCATCACTAGCTGTTTTACGACACTTTTTGCCAGCACATGGACGGCGATCCACCCCAACATGCCTGGCCCAGCAGAAAGTGGGCTTGCTGTTGGGCTCCGTCGCATAGGCATCATGATACTGGCACTCATCTCTCCTGAACTTGTTCTTGGATGGGCAATTCGTCAACTACTCGATGCACTCTGCGTACAAACGCAATTTGAGAGGGCACTTCAGGATGGTACGCTCGAGCTCCGGGTTAGGTCTGGCTCAGAGCCTCGCCTGGTCAGTACGAATGTTCTGCGCGATGCGGATGAAGTTGTCATCACAATTCCTGAGGAGAAAGTCACAAGGGTATGCATTGTTTTTCACCCCCAACAGTCTTCTGACGATCCTTTCATCAGCGACCTAAGAGGTGGCCATTTGTCGCAGTAGTTTGCAAACAATATTCTCGTTCTCAAAAAAAGCACGATAAACCTTCAGTTTCGGCTAAGACAATGCAAGGTCATTACCGTTGGACGCTCAAGCATTCGTTCTATGCATGGATGGGAGGATTTATGCTATATATCAACAGAAGTCCGATTCTACCTCGCGAAGTCCACCATCCTCTGACACCTCACGAACTCTTTGAATTCCTCACTGCCGGTCTTGTTGAAATACCCATGATATCCGAGAAAGATTTGGACAGTCGGAGCAAAGGAGACTGGCTGTCGAAGATGGTTGCCGTCATGCAGCTAGCGTGGTTTGTGGTCCAGCTCGCAACCCGAGCTTTTGGAAAGCTTCCCACAACGCAGCTGGAGATAAACGCCCTTGCTATATCCATCCTCAGTTGCTTCACGTATGCGTCCTGGTGGTACAAACCCAAGGATGTACAATGCTACACTCCTTTGTATTGGAAGACCCCAGGAAAGTCCCCCGTGATAACGTACAGGTAAATATGAAGTGCCTCTGTTGATACATGTGTGATCTGAAAGAGTTACTTCTAGTGTCCCTCAAAGTATGAAAGAGTACCTTCGGCCGTTGGGAGTGAAGCAGTGCTGGCTTGGAGACCGCTTCGGTGAAATGCTTCGGCCACTGCTGAATCTCGGAGGCATCCCCTCAGTTTCAGTTGCTTCCGTCAGAGCACACCGAGTGCCTTGCCTTTGTGGCTATTCACCGGATGTGGATAGACGGTCTCTAAGAAAGAACTTCCCAGTATACTTTATTGCATCACTGACTGGGATACTGTTTGGCAGTATGCATTGCATCGCGTGGAATTTCACATTCCCAACACTCACCGAGCAAACACTCTGGCGGGTTGCTTCGGTTGCGATGGTAGTTATGCCCGCTCTTGCTCTGGTCACGGTTACCTATGCGTGCCTAACCGGTGATGGGGTGGTCATTCCTCACGCTACCACAGCAGCGATTTCCATGTTTGCCTTTCATTTCTTGTATGTCATTTGTCGTTTGACTGTCATAATCTTGACATTTCTCAGCTTGCGTTCCCTACCTGATGGTGTTTACGACGAAGTGTGCTGGCCTTCTCTTATACCACATTGGTGACGGAATCTTACAGTTTAGTAAATTTTGTCATATTTGTATTCGAACGTTTGTAGTATTACGTAGTACTGGACTCACCTGTAACCTATGTTAATTTTCACTGGGCCGTTGAGCCATGGTTCTTCGTTCAAGTTCACCTCAGAGGGTGGCTAAACACTGCATATTGAGCCTTTTCTGAACTCTTCGCTGCCCAGTGAACGCGTGGAACCTACCAGCTCGGAGCATCCGGTCGCCTCTGAGCTTTGACCGGATCTGGAGTGGCGGGTTGGAACACCGAGGCCTGGATCTAGGTTGGTCCACAATTAGAACGACTCACGTAGGCTGTAGCTCGGTGCCAGTGGGGAAAGTGGTACACTCTTGAAGCTGCAAATGATTGTATACTCTGGTTAGCAACACGTTCATTGGCACGTTCGCAACTGTGTCGACTCATTGTGCTACTTCACTTAGCCGCCGAATCGACATCGAGGGCGGCATTTGAGGCGTGCAACTTGAACATGGACGTGGACTGTACTTTTAATCAGGTAGGTGGTCAGTCCCCATGGTACCACACTCGTGACTTAGATGCATATCAGAGTCCCTAAGGAACGCCACAAAAATGAAAAGTCACCACCGTTATCGCTATGAACACTGGTGGTTGTTTTTCGTCTATATCACGAAACTTTCTACCTTGCCATTCCATACACTCCCTGCTTTTAGCTGCTCCGCCTAAAGGGCACGAACTAAACCATTGGCGATGTTTTCTGTATCTGGCTGTGATACGGCGGTTTCGAATGAACAATCGGTCTAGAACCCGAGGTTCTAGGCATCCAGCAACGTGGTTGCAGCCATCGGCAGCACCCGGGCTTCTGGTTTTTCGAAGGTGCATGTCTATGCTACACGCAGCTGGACGTGAATGAAGAACTAATTTCAAACAACGACCGACCATTCGCATATGTATCTCATTTAAGCTTTTCTATCGATCACTCTTACTGTGACAACGCAGATGCTAGTGGGTCATATTGGCGTTCATCCTTGTGAAGGTGAAGGTTACTAAATGCATGGTCTAGGTCATGCACTGCCCGCGCTGCTTAGTTGCGCGTAGTCAAATACCGTTTTGTGCTGGTCATGCACCCCTAGCACGCCTCTTGTGGCTACGATGAGCCCCTTCTCAGCCATCCTCCTCTCATTGTCTTATGCTACCCCAAATAACCCCGTCAGTGACGAATACGCCAACTCCTCCTCATGTACAGGTACAAGGACACTATGGAAGATCATCCTCAGCTGTGCCACGACGCTTTTTGCATGCACCTGGACCGCAATCCACCCTAATATGCCTGGTCCCGTCGAAAGTGGAGTTACCGTCGCATCGCGTCGCTTGGGTATCATGATGCTTGCGTTAGTCGCCCCCGAAATCATTGTCATGTGGGCTGTTCGGCAGCTCTTCGCCGCCCGCGCGATACAGAAGCAATTCCAGGATGCCTTACAAGATGGTACCCTCGAGATTCGTGTAGCACCTTGCTGCGAGCCTCGCATCGTTAGCGCCCGAGCCCCATATATGGTCGACGAAGTCAGAATTCGGATCCCAAAGGCAGAGACACTGACTGTGAGTTCGATATATTATATTTGATTCGTGCCTCTCAGCGCCCTGCACAGTTGCGCGAAAAGCTGTCGTCATTGTGGTCTTCAGCAACTGCAGTATTTCGCAGAAAGCCTGCTCATGCTCACGAGAGTCTCGGTCCCTCCCCGGTTTCTACGGAGTCACTGAAAGGATATTGTCACTGGACGCTCAAGCATTCGTTCTACGCATGGATGGGTGGGTTCATGCTGTTTATAGATAAAGATCCAGCTCTACCGCGCGAGATATACCACCCTCTCACTCCTAAAGAATTGCTCGACTTCCTCAAGGCTGATCTCATTCAATTGTCGATGGTATCCGAGAAGGATCTGGACGATAGAAGCAAAGGTGACTGGCTGTCAAAGATGGTCGCCATCATCCAGCTGGTTTGGTTTGTCGTCCAACTCGCAGCTCGTACTTTTGGAAAGCTCCCTACCACGCAGCTGGAGATCGATTCACTAGCAATTTCGATCCTCAGTTGCTTCACGTATGCTTTCTGGTGGCACAAGCCAAAGGACGCTCATTGCTCCGTTCCCGTTTACTGGAAGGGACCAGGGGAACTTCCAGAAATAAAATACAGGCACGTACACGTATGGTTTTTTCGTGGTACGGACATTCATCAAGACTTTCAGTATTCCCCAAAGTATTGGAGACTTCATGCGCCAGTTTGGTGTCAAGAAGAGCTGGATCGGCGGTTGCTTCGGGAACATGTTCCGACCACTGCTGAATCTCGGAGGTATCCAATGCGTTTCGGATGCTTCTGTCCAAGCACACCGAGTTCCTTACTTTTGTGGTTACCCCCCTGATGTGGATAGAGAAACTCTAGGACAGAGCCTCCCCGTGTCCATTATTGGCGCTCTAGCTGGGACGATCTTTGGTAGCGTCCACTGCCTCGCATGGAACTTTACATTCCCAACTTACGCAGAACAAATGGTCTGGCGTGTCGCCTCCCTGACCATGACAATTATGCCTCTTCTTGCTCTAGTTGCCATTATCTATTTATATCTGGCTTCTGACGGTAAATCGATCCCCCACGCCGCCGCCATCACTGCTTGGAGCTTTACAGTCGGGTTTCTCTATGTTAATTGTCGTTTCGTGGTGATGATTCTCATGTTCCTTAGCTTGCGTTCCCTGCCCACAGGTGTCTATGATGAGGTTTGTTGGACATCTCTCATACCTCATTGGTAGAGATATGGATTCAAGATAGTCCCTTGATTGGAAATATTGTGCACTTTATTGGCGTTTAGTAGTATATATTATATTCCAATGTTGGCTGATATGCATCCTTGCTGAGCCCCAGCTCGAAGCCAGTGACGCAAATGAAATAGATGTTTAAACGGGATGCGCAGGCTGCCATCTAAAGATCAGCGGAAGAGTCATCATTGGCCAGGATTCTCGCATCCTCCACAGGTTTTTTCAGCTCCCTGCAATACGGAAACATTGTATAAATACCGTTGGTTTACAACACTTGAGAGCAGTGGTCGACTCTGGCTGGGGTCTGAATGACGCAATGTGTTTGCGTCTTGTTTGTTCCACTTCAACGGTTGCAATGGGAAGTATGCAGATCTCCTTCATCACAAAACTGGTAATACCACGTTCTTCCTGCCTGAGCGGGCGTCAGTGTGGCTTCCTAGCTCCACCGCTGCTCCAAATTCACAGGTGTTCGCTTCTCAGTCGCATTGTATCCGTGCTTCGCGGTGGAAAGGTGCCAAAGACGGATGTCGATGAGCGCTAGCATTGATCAGTAAACTTTTTGTTTACCTAGGTGTGACGTCATATTTTCATGTAAAGTGCAACGAACGTCTGAAGTCGCCGCAGTCACATATCATCCGTGGCGCAAAGTAGTGCGGCAGTGAAGTACCACGCCCAGGTCTGGGGGGTTAAATGGATTGGACAATTACCATCCTCATGTTGTCTAAACCCACCCAGCATGACCCCTTTCATTGCGACCAGTCTCCTCTTTTCTATTCTCTTTGCTTCGTTTTCCTATGGCACCATCCTCAATGATACTGCTGTTCACGAACTTGCCTTCGCTTCATCATGTCCTACTAAACGGCCCTTGTGGAAGATCATCGCAAGCTGCGCTACCACACTTTTTGCATGCGCCTGGACAGCAATTCATCCTAACATGCCTGGCCCAGCAGAGAGTGCGGTCACCGTTGGGTTCCGCCGCCTAGGAATTATGATACTGGCGTTAGCTGCCCCTGAAGCTGTTCTCATGTGGGCTACACGCCAGTTCTTTGCTGCCCGCATAGTACAAAAGCGATTTCAAGAAGCACTTTTGGGTGGCATGCTCGAGATTCGCGTGAAACCTGGCTGCGAACCTCAGCTTGTGAGCGCAACAGCTCCACTGGATGAGGACGAGGTCAGTATCGTAATCAAGGATGAGTCCGCAAGTGTGAATTTTATCCTTGCTTTGTCCAGATACATTATCTGATGACTTTCCCCAGTGGTTTGAAACCTTGCGGTCCTCCGTACTGGCAATATTGCCTACCCGACATTCTAATCCGCATGAAAAACTCGGTTTATCGTCGACTTCTGCTGGTCCATTAAAAGGATACTGCCATTGGACACTGAAACATTCGTTCTATGCATGGATGGGTGGATTCATGCTGTTTGTTGACAAAGACCCTGCCTTACCTCGCGAGGCATACCATCCTCTCATTCCTGACGAACTCTTCAAATTCCTCACTACGGGTCAGGTTCAAATGTTCATGGTGTCGGAGCAAGACCTCGACGACAGGAGTAAAGGAGACTGGTTGTCAAAAACTGTCGCCGTGATGCAGCTGGTCTGGTTTGTCATTCAGCTCGTTGCTCGAAGTTTTGGTCAGCTTGCTACGACTCAACTCGAGATCGCCTCTTTGGCTATTTCCGTCCTCGGGTTCTTCACGTATGCCCTTTGGTGGCACAAACCCAAGAATGCCCGGTGCGCTACACCTGTCTACTGGAAGAAATCAGGGGAATCCCCCGAGATAATATACAGGTATATTTCGAGTGGCTCTAATGCTAATACAACCTTTCATCGCATTCTGTCCAGCATGCCTATGAGTATTGACGACTTTCTTGCTCAGTTCGGAGGCAAGAGGAACTGGATCCGAGACCACTTTGGTGGACTTTACCGGCCGCTGATGAACCTCTATGGCGTTCTTTCCGTGTCGCCCGCAACCGTCAACGCGCACCGTGTCCCCACTCTCTGTGGGTATCCACCCGAGGTGAATAAAGAAACATTCAGAGATAACTTTCCCGTCGTCATCATCGGAACGCTGACTGGGATCATTTTCGGTGGTATTCATTGCGCCGCGTGGAATTTCACCTTTCCAACGCACATCGAGCAATTACTCTGGCGTCTTGCTTCCCTTGGGATCACTATTGTGCCCGGGTTTGCACTGGTTTTCGTGACCAGTGCATACTTCCTCGCTGACGCCAAGACGACACAGATCCCTCATCCTTCTGTCATGTTGTATACCATTGGCTTCGTGAACCTCATTTATGGCAGTTTTCGTGTTGTCTTGATGCTCCTTATGCTGAGCAGCCTGCGTTCCCTGCCTGCCGGTGTGTACGATGAAGTGTGTTGGACTTCGCTTATCCCACATTGGTAGTAGACTCATGTGGTACGTTCGTTGGCTAACGGTCTTTTTGTTGCACATGCAGTTGAGACACAGACAAACGCAGTTGTTTTACAGACCGCACCCTATTACTCTACCTTCGTGCCGGTCACGTGTCTTCTTTTCACTTTTCCTTTTGCCACTATGTTAGATAGTGCCATCAAGTATGACCATTCCGTTTCCCTGACATGCTAAACCAGGAGAACCCTATGGTACGCCATCGCAAGCCGTGTTACAACGATATTTGCTGCGCATGGATGGCAATCCGCCCTAGTATACTGTAGGGTTCCATCGACTGTGGATCATAATTAAATGTTAGCTTTAATTGCTCTAGAAATGAACCTCATGTGGGCAGTGACCCTACTCGGGCTTTGAAGACCTTGAAACGTTCCATTCCCGATCAGCCCCGGATTAAAACAGAAGAGAAGGAAAATGGGTCTGCGCTCCAAGCTGGATTCGCGCTCCACCCCCGTGCACACTCGTCTTGCTCAGCGGCTGAAACACAAACGACGCAAACAGGTCGTAGATTGATGTCACCCTCACCTATCCGTTGGGGTAAAGCTTCAACCCAAGTATTGACGCAATCGCCTGCCGGAATTCGGCGCTCTTGGCCGTAAACACCCGCGCGCAAGTCTTTCGGCCTCGCAGCCCTTGTCACGACGACGTACCTGCTATAGTCTGAAGTAGTCGGTTTTCCATTTATTTCACCACATCTTCGAGCTCCTCTTTCTCTCGCCGCAGCACCTCCCGCCTCTCCCGCGGTACCAGCGCCTCTCCGTGCGACGACGACCGCTCTGTCATCGAACACTCTGCTCTAGCTCGCCCAATCGCTTGATCAGCGCCGAGTTCTCGTTCTTCAGTCGATCCATCACCAATTGTCGTAGATCGCTCCACTGCTGTGCTGGATTGTCACGCAAACACAGCACTCGCGTCCCAGGCAGTACGTGGTTCCTGGCGCCAATCTTGCCTCGCAACTCAAGCAGCGTCTGCTCCAACCCCTCCATCTTGTCCTCGTATACTTTCACCGTGCTGCAAGCCTCTTCCAGCGCTACACCATACGTCAATTGGCAGTTCTGTCGGACGTACAAAAGATTACCTTTGGTAGCCTCGGTTGCAACCTTGTGTTGCGCCATCTGTTATCGCAGTTCCTTGCATGACAGCCTAGCACTACTTGTTCCCTCCTCGATCGTGTCGAGAGCAGTTTGTAGTTGATCATTCAGACTTGTACTCTGAAAGAGATTGCTCGAGCTGGTGTACACACTGTGAGAGGCTCCTCTCCGACACGGGCACCTCGGTGACGCTTGATCCTCATCAGTAAAGCTCGCCTGCAACACCGGGTCAGCACAGTACTACCACCCAAACGTGTCCCGTGCCACGAGCGCTTGTAAGAACCGATTTCTCGCTCAGCCGGTCGAGCGCCTCGTGGAATCTTGTCTTCGAGTAACTGCCCCCCGCCTCGCGGCGTGTCCACCGTCGATTGTATTTGCGACAGACTCCGTCGCCCGTGCGAGCTCGGTTTCGTGGCCCATAAGAACGGCTACGTTGGCGCCGTGTTCTTCGAGTAACCAGGCGTGCAAGTATCGTTAGGCCCTATACGCAGTTGCAGCAAGCATCGGAAATAAGACATATCCACCCACCACGCTTGTCGTTCTTGCCTTGCTGCCTCCATTTACCCCTCCAACGACACCACTTTTTTCCTCAGTTCATCCACGACCAAGACTTTGCGCTCTAACGCCCGTTTTTCTTCCCGGAGTACCTCGAGGTTGGTGTGTCTATCCTTGTAACGTCCAAGCTCTGCATTCAATTTCACGTTCGTCGTCTCCAACGACAGGAAGTAGGATGCAGTTCGTCCCGGATGACATGCCAATTTTCATCTTCACTCTGTCGTTTGAGCGTTGGGCCATCCGCCGCCTCTGCTTCGTCCAACTTGTGCTGCAACGCATGAATGGTGGTGTCCCGTTCGTCTTGGATGGCCCTAATTTCGACCAGCTCTTGAGTTTTGTCTGTCTGCGCGTCCACGCAGAGGATGCCGCGTTGTGCGCCGCGAGAGACTGCGTGTGTCCGCTGCAGCGCCGTGTGCGCCTCTTCCAGGTCAATAGAGTTCCTTATAGCCCCTCCATCCCGCTCGCGGCGGTAAATCACCCTTCTAGATGTCTTTGACGAGGCATTGCTGCCGTCATGGTTTAATGAAAGGTCGCCCTGCGTGTCGGCGACAATCCCTGTGGTATAGCGAATCCATTTGGTGTGAGTAGAGAGTAGAGAGTGGTAATGGGCCCAGTCCGAAATGGAGGACTCTGAGAGGAAGCATCGTGAAGACTCGGATTTGGGACGAAAGGTCGAAAAGGGTAGCCTAATCCTATCGGCGAAACCCGAGTACTAGTCCGACACAACTTTCACTCCGCCCATAACTTCTCTATCACGGTGGCTACCACTGCTGCAGATAAAGTCCATATCCATCTCCAGCCCACATCCGAAAATCCCCCTAGATCGATTCATGCCCTCTCTATTCCCCGGGATGCCATCCAGAGACTCTCTCGTCGACCCCTAAAGTGGCTGCGATTCGCCACTTTTGCCGTGTGCGGTGCAAAAGGGCATCTCCGAGTCAATGCTACCGAAGACAGCGCGTTGGTTGACTACGAGAATGTCTCTTTTGAAGACCTGGCAGACAATTATTACTATTTCCCCCAGGGTACGCTAGTCCTTCTTTCTCCAGCAACAACATCCGACGATGCACCAACAGGGAAACTCCATCCTGTGGATGCTAATGTTTTTAATGACCGAATGTCTTGTTCAAGTGCCAGTGTTACCTCCAGCGGGGCTGAACTCCATCGGGGTGTTTGTGAACGCGACAACGATTGCTGTGTTTTCACGAGGAGTCCCGTAGGATTATGCCAAGCGACTCACATCATACCCAGGAGCAAGGGCGACAGAGTATGTTTCAACTGCCCTTGATTGGCCCCGGTACTCACATTTTTTATAGTATATCAATTTCGTCGTGCAAGATCGCGCTAGCTTATACGAACCATCGCTCTTCCTGGATAGGGCCGCGTCGGAAGGCATCAGTATCGATTGCATTGAAAATGGGATCCTCCTATCTTCCGGCTTGCATACAGAATTTGGCCGGGGGGACATTGTATTCCTCAGGGTAAGACTCGTCTGTCTTGTCCGTCTATTGTGTCTCATGTCCACCCACGCTAGACTCCCAACTTCGCATTGGAGCCTGCCGATATTCCCGTAGTTGATCCGAACAATTATCCAGGACCGGGCGAGAGACGAACCACCATTCAGCGCATGGCTTCGGTGCCAGCCAACCGGCTTGATGCTGTGCCACAACGGGACGCTCAACTGCACTGGTCCGACGAAGCAATATCACCGCCCGGCATCCTATTGGACTTCATGTTCGGAGCAGCCGTATTCAACCATTGGAAGAGCGAAGAGCTTGAGAAGATGGTAGACGAAAGGTCTGACAGTGACTTTTCTCATACTTTGGGAGCATTGACACACTCCATTCCCGATCCTGAAGACGACGAATTGGGTCACCCCTGAATGATCCAAAGGACGAGGACCATGAACCATTGCTGAAGGGCAAACAAAGGAGTAAAAGTCGCACACGGGCGTCCACAGGTCTATTGGACGCCATGGACTCAGTGCTCGTGCTGTCTATGTTGGTCAAGGGTTTCACACCCCAAATGATGCTTGCCGAAAGGGTAGGACGGGAGAGGGAGATGAAAGGGCGTTCTCGAGAAGATGGCTGCAAGAAAGTGGAGCAGTGGTTGAGTAGGGATGTGTAAGAAATGCCCTCATTGGTGATGCTTTGTCTCGAACAAAAGCGCGGACGTCTTTTTCTTTACGCACAGTCCTGTGGTAGTGTCAAGATTATAAAGGCTCAGTGCCACGTTCGTGCGTGCCGCGTTTCACGCTAAGGGAGAACCCTCCGGAGTTTACAGCATCCTGGGACGTTTGCCAAGCCCTCCGCCCTTGTTCTCTCTGATGCGCCAAGTTTTGTTCAAGATGTGACTCGGACTTATTGCAGGCGGCGGTCTTGACGCGTGCTACTGTTGTCGAAATGTACCTTCCAATCCACGGGCTGTCGTGGATTGTTCCATCGGTCTCTACAATGAATGTCGAGAAGGGAGTTATGCTACCTGAGATTGCTCAAGTCGTGACCATCTTATGTCGACAACCTAGGTCATGTGGAATGTTGGGGGCTCCCACGGTCTGGTCGGCTGAGGCCCTGAAAATCCCTATGAGGCCGCGCCATGAACACCTCAGGCAGCACTTTTCGGGAGCAATAGTGATCTCAGTTCCATTGTACTGTAGGCAATAATATATCTCTCAAATTTGGCACCCGTCCCCAATGCCAAACGTTGCACGGGTTGCAAGACAATTCGCACGGCTCGTTCTGTCCAGACGAAGCCCACACCTTTCTCTTTGCCTACATCTTGGTCACTTTACGAGATGCGTGAGTCACTCCTCTGTCGTGTATACAGAACCCGGGTCATCTCTTGATAATCATTTCACTTAATTATAACGTAGACGGCGAGCGATACGTTCATAACGAAATTTTTCTAGGTTCGCTTCGACTTGTCATAAACTCCAAGATCACGCTCGCAAGAAAACCAGGTATACACTTCTCGACCCAGTATCGCATCAGCTGAGGTAGGTCCTGCGGCCCTCCCTCACCCTACGCGACAAGCTGGATTCGTGCTCCGACCCCGTCCGCACTCGTCTTGCTCAGCGGCTGAAACACAAACGACGCAAACAGGTCATAGATCGACGTCACCCTCACCTATCCGTTGGGGTAAAGCTTCAACCCAAGTATTGACGCAAACGCCTCCCGGAACCCGGCGCTCTTGGCCGTAAACACCCGCACGCAAGTCTTTCGGCCTCGCAGCCCTTGTCACGACGACGTACCTGCTACAGTCTGAAGTAGTCGTTTCACCACATCTTCGAGCCCCTCTTTCTCTCGCCGCAGCACCTCCCAGCTCTCTCGCGGTACCAGCGCCTCTCTGTGTGACGACGACCGCTCTGTCATCGATCTACTCTGCTCTAGCTCGCCCAATCGCTTGATCAGTGCCGAGCTCTCGTTCTTCAGTCGATCCATCACCGATTGTCGTAGATCGCTCCACTGCTGTGCTGGATTGTTAGCACTCGCGCCCCAGGCGGTACGTGGTTCCTGGCGCCGATCTTGCCACGCAACTCAAATGCTCCAACCCCTCCACCTTGTCCTCGTGTGCTTTCATCGTGTTGCAAGCCTCTTCCAGCGCTACACCATACGTCAATTGGCAGTTCTGTCGGACCCACAAAATCTTTAAGTAGCCTCCTCGGCTGCATCTTTGTATTGCGCCATCTGTTGTCGCAGCTCCTTGCATGACGGCCTAGCACTACTTGCTCCTCCTCGATCGTGTCGAGAGCAGTTTGTAGTTGATCGTTCAGACTTGTACTCTGAAAGAGATTGTTCGAGCTGGTGTACACATTGTGAGAGGTTCCTCTCCGACACGGGCACCTCGGTGACGCTTGATCCTCATCAGTAAAGCTCGCCTGCAGCACCGGGTCAGCACGGTACTACCACCCAAACGTGTCGCACGTACCACGAGCGCTTGTAAGAACCCGACTTCTTGCTCAGCCAGCTGAGCGCCTCATGCAACCTTGTCTTTGAGTGACTGTGCCTCGCCTCGCAGCGTGTCCACCGTCGATTGCACTTGCGACGGACCCCGTCGCCCGTGCGAGCTCGATTCCGTGGCTCGTAAGAACGGTCGTGTTGGCGCCGTGTTCTTCGAGAAACCGGGCGTGCATCAGCCTCGGCTCAGAGAAGCTCTGGATGACCGATAGAGAAGGTCCGGCAGGCGTGCCACCCTCGTTAGGCCTGTTGGCCCTATACGCAGTTGCAGCAGGCATCGGAAATAAGACACATCCACCCATCACGTGTGTCGTTCTTGCCTTGCTGCCTCCACTTGCCCCTCCAACGACACCGCTTTTTCCCTCAGTTCATCCACGATCAGGGCTTTGCGCTCCAACGCCCGTTTTTCTTCCCGAAGCACCTCGAGGTTGGCGTGTCTATCCTTGTATCGTCCAAGCTCTGCATTCAATTTCACGTTCGTCGTCTCCAACGACAGGAGGTAGGATGCAGTTCGTCCCGGATGACATTCCAATTTTCATCTTCGCTGCGTTATTTGAGCATTGGGTCATCCGCCGCCTCTGCTTCATCCAGCTTGTGCTGCAACGCATGCATGGTGGCGTCCCATTCGTCTGCGATGGCCCTGATTTGGACTACAGTAGACTCTGTCATAACCCATACCCCTTTGGAGCCACCTGGGGCATGAAAGACTAAAATTTACAAGATGGATTGGACTGCAGTGCTGCCAGAAGGGGTATGGGTTATGACAGAATCTACTGTAGCTCTTGTTTGAGTGTTGCTTGTATGCGCGACGAGAGACTGCGTGTGTCCGCTGCAGCGCCATGTGCGTCTCTTCCTGATCAATGGCGCTCCTTATAGTCCCCCCATCCCGCTCTACAACATCGCGGCAGCAAATCATCCTTCCAGATATCTTTGACGAGGCATTGCTGCTATCATGGTTTAATGAAAGGTCGACCTGCATGCCAGCGACAACCCCCACGGTATAGTGAATCCATTCGGTGTGAATAGAGTGGCAATGGACTCAGTCCGAAATGGAGGAGGAAGCATGGCGAAGACTCGGATTTGGGACGAAGGGGTAAGAGGGGTAGTCTACTGGAATTAGGCTAATCGTTTCGGCGAAACCCGAGTATTAGTCCAATATCCGCCCATAATACATACCCTCGCCTATCATGGCTGCTACTACAGATAAAGTTCATATCCATCTCCAGCTCACATCAGAAAACCCCCCTAAATCGATTCATGCCCTCTCGATCCCCCGCGATGCCATCGAGAGACTCTCCCTTCGCCCCCTAAAGTGGCTGCGATTCGCCACTTTTGCCATGTGCGGGGCAAAGGGGCATCTCCGAGTCAATGGTACCGAAGACAGCACATTGGTTGACTACGAGAATGTCTCTCTTGAAAATTTGGCGGAAAATTATTACTATTTCCCGCAGGGTATGTTGATCCTTTCTCTAGCCACATCATCCAACGATGCACCGACAGGTGAACTCCATCTTGTGGACGGCAATGTTTTTAATAACCAAATGTCCTCCTCAAGTGCCAGTTTTACCTCCAGCAGGGCTGCACACTGTACGGGTGTTCGTCAACGTGACGACTGCTGTGTTTTCACGCGGAGTCCCGTAGGATTCTGCCAAGCAGCTCATATCATACCCAGGTGTAAGGGCGACGGTGTATGTTTCAACCGCCCTTGATCGGCCCCGGTATTCACACTTTTCATAGTATATCAATTTCGTTGTGCAAGATCGTGCCAGCTTGTATGAATCATCGCTCTTCCTGGAGAGGGCCGCGTCTGAAGGCGTCAGTATCGATTGCATTGAAAATGGGATCCTCCTATATTCCGGCTTGCATACAGAATTTGGCGAGGGGGCCATTGTATTCCTCAGAGTGAGACTCGTCTGTCTTGTCCGTCTATTGTCTCATATCTCCGCCCACGCCAGACTCCCAACTTCGCATTGGAGCCTTCCGATATTCCCGTAGTTGATCCGAACAATTATCCAGGACCGGGCGAGAGACGGACCACCATTCAGCGTATGGTTCCGGTGCCAGCCAACTGGCTTGATACCACACCACAACGAGACGCTCAACTGCACTGGTCCGACAAAGCAACATCGCCGCCCAGCATCCTATTGGATTTCATGTTCGGAGCAGCCGTATTCGACCATTGGAAGAACGGGGAGCTTGAGAAGATGGTAGGCGAACGGTCTGACGGTGATTTTGCTCAGGCTTTGGAAGCATTCACACACTCCGTTCCCGATCCTGAAGATGACGAGGTTGGGTCACCCCCGGATGATCCGAAGGACGAGGATTATGAACCATCGCTGAAGGGTAAACAAAAGAGAAGCGAAACGAGTCGCGCACGGGCGTCCACAGGTTTATTGCGCGCCATGGACTCAGTGCTTGTGCTGTCTATGTTGGTAAAGGGTCACACACCCCGAACGATGCTTGCAGAAAGGGCGAAAAGGGAGAAGGAGATGAAAGAACGTTCTCGAGAAGATGGCTGCAAGAAAGTGGAGCAGTGGTTGAGTAGGGATGTGTGAGAAACGCCTTCATTGGTGACGCTTTGTCTCGAAAAGGAGCACGGACATCTTTTTCTTTACGCACAATCCTAGCGTTAAGATTATCAAGGCTAAGTGCCACGTTCGTGCGTGCCGCATTTCACGCTATAGGAGAACCCTCCGGAGTTTAGACCATGGGAGGCTCGCCAAACCCTCGCCGCGGGCCTTGATATGAGGTCTCTTTGCGCCACACATACTAGTCTTGTTCTGATTAAATCGAATTACAGGCCACTCGATTCGACGTAGACAAATACAGGCAGCGTCTTTCTGTAAACGTACGTACGGCGTGCTTTAGGTATAAACCAACCACGGGCGGCCACCAGGGCAGGCATTCCCAGCTATTTTCCACCCTCGTCTCGGGCTCATGTCTCTCATCCAAGGGCTTGCACTCATCACCGGGTCTGCGCAAGGAATTGGCCGTAGCATTGCGCTTCGTCTCGCTCGAGATGGGTTCGACATTGCTCTGAACGACCTGCCGTCCAAAACTGGTCAACTACGTGTCGTTGCGGAAGAGATTGAGAACATTGGCCGTAAGGCGCTCTTGGTCCCTGCGAACGTGACCGTCGAAGCGGAAGTCAAAGAGATGGTACAAGACACCGTTAAACAACTCGGGGGAGTGGATGTCGTGAGTATATATGGCAGCCACACCATGTCGTCCAACATGAACGCCCATCTAGATGGTAGCGAATGCGGGCATCCTTCAGCTCGCACGGTTGGTCTCAGGTACGCAATCGATATTGTTGTAAGCTCTCTACTAGGAGCTGACGGGACTTTTCAGTCGATCTAGAGGACTGGGAACGGGTCATGGCGGTCAATGTACGGGGGCCTTTCTTATGCTACAAGTACGCCGCACAACAGATGATCAAACAAGGCCGCGGAGGGCGGATCATCGGCGCGAGCTCCATAGTTGGGCGGATGGGTGCCCCGTTAGGTTCGGCGTACTGCGCTAGTAAGTTTGCTATGCGAGGTCTAACACAAACCGCTGGTGAGGGCTATCTATTTACTTCCAGGTAGTGATTTTTGATCGAACAAGCACTGGAGCTCGGTCAGTATGACATTACGGTAAATTGCTATGCTCCCGGTTTTATCCAAACCCCAATGCGTACGTATCGAGTTATCTCGTGTTGAAAAGTGGAGCTAATTGGATGTGTGCAGTCCAGTCGCTCACAAAAATAGCCGCAGCAGACCGGGAGCTGCTTGACACGACTTTGAGCGTAGGACGTCTCAACTTCCGTCGCGCAACTATTATACCTATGCCTTCTATACCAGCGCCGAGGCAATAAAATCTATGAGGGTCCGATTGCACAAAAATTCAGCGCACTACTTTTCGTGGGGGCGCGCTACTTTTTCGTGGGGGCGCGCTATTTTCTTGCAGTGCATTGCACTACTTTTCTTGTCGGGGGGCGCACTACTTTCTTGCGGTGCATTGCACTACTTGTCGCCGGTCAGGGGCGCTACTTTTTCATAAGAGCGCACTACTTGTATCAGGTGG
>JBBPTY010000335.1:0-20343 GCA_038094335.1 Tylopilus aff. striatulus | reverse complement strand
TGTTGCAGAGGTACAAGGGAGCAAGACAAGTCCCCAAAGGGTACTTGCTTGGAGGGCAAGTTGAGGAGCTAGTGGTGAGCAGGGAGGCTCAATTGAGTGGATGGGTTAGACAATTTGAATAACTGAACTTGAGTACAAAGGAGTGACTATAGGGACTTTATATATGAAGTCTGGACAGAGTCTGAAAGGGGAAACAAACTATGGATGAGGGTAAGTAAGAAGGGACAAAACCTGAGGCAGAATTCATAGGATACAAGTGAAGAATGCTATGAATGAGTAAGCTATGCAAGGAATGGTCAATAGGCAAATCAATGTAAAGTATTCATAGGGTATGAAGGAAGATAATGAAGGCCATTAGGCTCATAGGTTCATAATCTAAGATCTAGAGGGTAAGGATGTACAGGAGAAGTTCAGAGAAGGCACAGGGTGGAACTAAGGATGAAGGGAAGGGTCCTGATGACCAAAGGGGTATTGGAGGACAGCAGGTGGGTCAGAGGTGATAATAGGGGATCAGGGAAGGATGTGGGGATACCATGGGGTGCTTGGCTAGGGTTGCAAGCCAGAGGGGGTATGGAGGTTCCTAGATCAGACTATGTGGGTCCAAAGCAGGTCAGGGGTTCATCGAGGGGACTCCAATGGAGATCAGAGGTGATGAGGAGGTGGGGAGAAGTCAGAGGGTGGTATCAGGGATATCAGAGGTCAGGCAGGGGGTCTCAAGGGTAGGGAGGGGTCAGGATGAGGGGATCAGAGATGGACAGGGGAGTGAAGTGCACAGTTCTGACAGATCGCTATTGAAGGTTGACTACACAGGAACCTATATGAGATTCATGGCACCATTGCCCCTCCCTTATCCAACTACACTGTCACCTTCACCACTCACTCCTCATCCAACCTCAACCTTTGGCATGCATGCCTCAGCCACATCAGCCTCAAGTCACTCTGCTACATCAACTGCCACAACCTTGTGACCAGCATGGACCTCTATGGCAAAGGTGACCTACACTCATGCAATGGATGCACTAAGGGTAAACACCACTCCATTTTCAACCAGCCCCAATAACCATGTGACAAAGGCTATCAAGCACCTCCATATGGACTTACAGGGTCCTTTCAATACTTCAACCTTGGGATACAGGTACACTCTTGGAATTATAGATGACTACAGCAAAAAAGGGTGGAAACAATTCCTAAAGCACAAGGATGAGGCTACTGATCAAATCAAAGCCCTCATTAAGCACCTCAAAACATACACCAGGTCACATGTCAAGATGATCCGATCTGACTGCAGCCTCAATTCCAATCATTCCTTAAGTAGAAGGGCATTACTCACAAACTCTCAACCCCACACACACTTCAGCAAAATGGTGTCACTGAATGCTTTAACCAGACAATGCATGAAAGTACCCTTGCCATGCTGAAGGATGCTGAGATATCAAAGGGATTCTGGCCTGAAGCTCATGAGTATGCCAACTACATCCATAACCATAGCCCAACAAAAGCATTATCACACACAACACCAAATGAGGCCTTCTATGGTCAAAAACCAAGTGTCACTACACTTCAGATATTTGGCTCATGATGCCATGTCTGAACCACTCCTGAACTTCAATGCAAACTTGACCCACACTCCATTGAGGGAGTTCTCTATGGCTTCGAGCATAGATCCAAGGCCTACAAGGTCTGGATCCCATCAAAACACAAATTCATATTATCATGTGACATTATTGTGTATGAAAAAGTGCACAGCCATGATGATGCCAACCCCTCACCCACAAATGCTGCTCTGAGTAAGGGGGTGCAACAACCCACTCATTCCACTGCTCAGATTGAGGGGGTGACTTTGGATTCCAATACAAACACTACTCTAACTCTATAGGATTCAACTCCTCTTTCCACTCATCCTAAACCTCCTAACACAGCTCAACCTGTGAACCCCAATTCAGAAACCACATAGGCCCCACCTCAACAATCAGAATGTGTTACTTGATCATCATGCAAAAAAGAAGCTGCTGAAAAACAAGCAGCAAAAGAGGCCAAGGAATGCACTGAGTGAAAAATACTGTGGGAAACCCAAAAACAACAAGCAACTGATGTGTCTAACCAACCTGCTGAGACATTGACTGCACAGATCACTTACTCCACCATCCATGGAAAAGATACACCTTGAAACTTCCAAGAAGCTGTTTCAAGCCCCAACTCAGATAAATGATGAGAAGTAATACATGAAGAATTTGGGATGCTACAAAAGTGCAGCACATGGGAACTTGTTGACCACCCAACAGACCACAAAGTGATTCGATGCTGATGGACCTATGTGATCAAGCATGGTCCTGATGGCAAGATTACCCAATACAAAGCCCAACTGGTTGCACAAGGATTCTTACAGGTACCAGGTGTTACAGGTGGCTATCCTCATTACTATCTTCTTTTCTCATCTTTACACTGCTTGACACTGCCATGGTTGGTCTATTTCTATTGTTGTACATTTCCATCTCTATGGACATTGCCTCCTTAGTCATCTCTCTTGTGATGACTCAGTATCCCCTTAGTACATCTTTCCTTATTCATATTGTTGTAACCTGCCCTTGAGTTTCCTTCTTGACTATAAGTAACTACACATCCATGTATGCAACTTCTCACACTTGTTCTACACAATCTTATGCTTGACTTGTGTCCTTGTTCAATGGCCTGAATCCCATTTTTCCAAGTAAGCCATTCTAAAGTCCTTGGTCATCTCTTCCCTCATCCCCAGTCCTCCAGATGCAGCACCTCTTAGTGAGTGCCTCCTGGAGTCATTGACCACAGGTTTCACATACTGTGTAACACAAGGACTTGACTTCAGTGACACCTTCTCCCCTATAGTCTGACTCAACTCCCTATGCATCATCCTACACTATGCAGCTACACACAGATGGTTTCACTGCCAAGACAATGTCACTGGTGCATTCCTTCATAGCAAAATTGATCATGAGATCTACATGTGCCAACCAGAAGGCTTCAATGATGGCATGGACAAGGTTGCACACCTGCTACTCAGCTTATATGGGATAAAACAAGGTGCACACCTCTGGAACAAATACATGCACCAGAAACTAAGCTCCAATGGTTTCACCTGTCTCCTATCTGACCCTGCAGTCTACATCTGCCACTCAGGCAACAGCACAGTGATCACTGCCATCCATGTCAACAACATGCTGACTGTCACAAACTCAAAAACCATGCTCACAGAAACCCAAAAATTCCTCCACAGTCTGTTTGAGATGAAAGAGGAAGACCCAGACTGGCTAATGGGCATCAGGCTCACTGATGACCACCAAAACTGAAAAACCACACTGTTGCAAGCACAATATGTGGAAACACTCCTCAAGCAATTTTGGATGGACTCATGCAACCCTGTATCAACACCACTCAACCCCAGCACTATCCTGATGAAGTCAGACTGTCCACAGACAGACAAGGAGAAGGTAGAAATGGTGTGATACCCATACTGTAAGGTCCTTGGTGGCATCACCTGGCTCTCCATCACATCATGACCTGACCTCACCTTTGCTGCCAGCCAACTTGGACAATTCAGTGCAAACCCTGGTGAAACCCACTGGAAAGCACTTATGCACATTTTCAAATACCTGCAGGGCATGCACAACCTCACACTTACACTCAGAAGAGTTTCCAATGAAAACCCTGATGCACTCAGTGGACACACTGATGCCAGCTTTGCACACAGTGACAACCACCACTCCATCTCCAACTACATCTTCCAACTCAGTGATACAACAATCTCCTGGAACAGCAGGAAGCAGGACAATATCACCACCTCATCCTGTGAAGCTGAATACATTGCACTTGCCCACTGTGTGAAACAAGGACTGTGGCTGCACTACATCACCCATGACATCAGAATGTACAATGGCAATGAACCACCACCCACCAACCTATTCTCTGACAACACTGCTGCCATTGCACTCATGCAAGAGGCCCACTTCCATGGCCAAAGCTGCCACATTGGAACTCAGTTCCACTTTGTGCACAAGTGAGTTGAGGATGAAACTTTCAAGATCACACATGTCCCTACTGGAGATATGCTTGCAGATGGACTCATGAAGCCTCTTGCATGCAGACCTCACCAAACAATGCTTGCCTGTTTCTCCCTAGCACCAGTCTGAGGGAGTGTGTTGGAGATCAGCCCATTACTAGCCTACAGACTACACTTCTTTGCTAATACTACCTACATTTCCTTTTTTGGACACTTGCACTATGAGATACTTCCCACATGCTTTTCCTCCAGTCTCACACCACATTGACTGGAGGCAAGCCTACACCACATACTCAATATAACTCCATACTCATGTATTACAGTCTTACAGACTTGTACTACAGCATGATGGTTCTCCAACATGCCATTACACCAGAGTCCATCAAGAACTGTTGGGATCACACTCACATCCAGCTGTATGTTGCCATCTCACATTTCAGACCATAACATGCTTAGGTGAACTTTTTTACAGTGAAACCTACCTCATGAATGGTGGACTGGAGAGTTCTGCTGGTTTACCATCATCATTCAAGTTGACAACACCACATGCAGATCCCATCACATGGAAAATCATTCATGAATTTGCAACAACTGACTTGTCATTATCAAATGCAGAAGTCCACCTCTGTTACAGTTGGTTATTCTCTTCTTCTCTCTTTCACATTGCTTTGCACTGCCTCAGTCGATCTATTCCCTATTGCTATACACTTTTGTCACTACAGACGTTGCCTCCTTAGTTATCTCTCCTCTGATGACTCAGTATCCCCATAGCCCATATTTCCTTATTGATACCTTCCTGACCTGCCCTCAATTACCTTGTTTCTCTTTATATATTTGATCCTGCATGTATGTAGCTTCTCACACTTGTTCTACACAATTACATGCTTGGCTTGTGTTCTTGTTCAGTGGCTTGAATCCCACCATCCTAAGTAAGTAACTCCTTGATCCTCAGTCCTCCCATCCTTCATCCCCAGTCCTCCAGACATTGCACCTCATTGTGAGTGCCTCCTGGAGTCAGTACCCCCAGGTCTTGTGTATTGTGTAACAGCCTCAAGGCACATCTTGGTAACAGATATGTTGACAATGACTGGCAGCCAGCTCTTTATGCAGTTATGGATGCTGAAGGCAATACAGATGCTGCTCTGATGGCCATCAAGCCACCCAAGCATACTGCAATGTACTGCCCAGGTCTTAAAATCCAGATCTCACTGTGTTCAAAGGAATTTCCTCAGTTGAAGATCATGGAGGAAGAGCTGGTATACCTGGTTTGTGATCTCAAATCATGAAACCATATCTTTAATACTCTACCAACTCTTGAGAAACTATTGGACCCTTCTGAAGAAGCAGAAATCCATGACATGGATCTTTTTGCAACTGGTGAGAAGGGCAAGGAGAAGATCATGGCTGCTATGCACCATGAGATAGCTGTGGCAAAGGGTGAGATAATAGAAGTTGACTCTGATAATGAAGATGATGCAGCAATACCGCCATGCATTACATGGGTTTAGGCATTAGAGATGTGCACACAACTGGAAAGAGCAGTGCTAGAATATGGGGAGGCAAAAAGTCTTGAATTTGTGAGGGAGCTGCATTGTTTCCATGCACAGCTGCATTTACAGGAGTCCATCAATGCAAAACAGACAATGTTGAATAGTTTTGTACAGTGTAGCACATAGCCTAGTTGGCTTGTGACCAGAATGTCACAATTTGTCACACATAGCTGTCTTGCATATCCTTAGTAATGCATTAGGTTTGGAAGGGTCCTGACTCTATGCATTATGAGCATATCAACTGTATTGCTAGAGAGCAACCACAACATCCACTTATTTCATGTGACTGAAGATGGCTGTCCTACTCCACTGGCCACTGCACCTGATCAATGATCTCCTGTACCAGACCATGGCATTCACACACCTCTTAGTGTCTCCCACATGTATGAGTAACCTTCCCACTCATCCACCATCCCTATTTTCCATTCAACCACTATCCTGGTCATGTCAAACAAGCATATTTTCAAGTCCATGAAGGAGCTTGTGCTTGCCTCCCTGTGAGGAATGGTAGCACAAAATCTGGCATTGAGACTGCACACCCCTGATCACATATTGTGAGCTTCCCTTCAATAACCTCACCCCCCATCTACCACAGTCATACATTAGGCAAAGCAATTTATATAACCCATTCAGCTACATCCACACAGATCGCAGTCATCTCATGAGGTGGCACTGGCCATGAATTGGCCTACACTGGCTACATCAGGTGCTGCATGCTGATGTACAGTTTCTGGAGATCTTTGCCAGTCTGAATTTCACCACCATTGAGTTTGCAACATTTGCACATCAGCAAATTCTCATATTACTTTCCATCACTTTAGCTAACTTTACATAATTCATAAAGTAAATACTGGTCTGAAAGCAGTTCAAGTAAGTGAAGTGTTCCAAAAGCAGTTCAAGTATGTTAAAGTATGACCACTGTCACTGTATAGTATTAGAATCTGGTAACTAGTACTAGTCCCTAATGAAATGATATGTTGGGTGATGGACTACCCTGAGGTCAACTTGGCATCAGTGGCCATGGACCATCAAAGGTCTGTAGAGAGGTGAGTATGAAGATGATGACAAATAGGTAGATACAAACCATACCCATAAACACCCTAAGCCAGCATTGAATGAAGTAGTGGTAGCAGTGGGTGCATGAGGGAGCAGGCTTGTGAAGATGTCATCAAAGGTCTGTAGAGGGGTGAGCATGAAGATGACGGTGAGTAGGATAGGCATAGACCATACCCATAAACTTCCTGAGCCAGCATTGAATAAAGCAGCAGTAGCAGTGGGCACATGAGGGAGCAGGCTTGTGAAGATGTCATCAAAGGTCTGTAGAGGGGTGAGCATGAAGACAATGGCAAGTAGGGTAGGCACAGACCATACCCATAAACTCCCTGAGCCAGTGTTGAATGAAGCAGCAGTAGCAGTGGGCACATGAGGGAGCAGGCTTGTGAAGATGTCATCAAAGGTCTATAGAGAGATGAGTATGAAGATGATGAGGAGTAGGGTAAGCATGGACTGTGCTAGGACTGAGGTACAGGAACAACCAGCTTCTCTTTGTCCAGCATGTGAATGGCCCTGGCTGCAAGCTCATCGCCCTTCATACCATGAGGAGTAATTGGGAGACTTCCTTGCAGTGCTGTTAGGAGCATGAAGGCATTTGGGGGACAGGGGTTGTAACCAAGGGACCTGCACTTGCCAGGCAGTGGCACATCACTTTGAGACAGGGTTCAGGGGCTGTTCTGAGGGGGGAAAAAGCTGTGTGTTGAGAGGCTGCCATGTCATGCCACATCATTTAGAGGAGTCCAAGGCTAGATCATTGGTGTCTTTGAAGGTGCCAGAAGTGACATTGGGAGCAAAAGTGACAGAACATGGCAAAGAAGAAGTGCCATAGATACCTGGTTTGATAAGGTCAGCTGAGGATACAGGGTGAGTGTAGGAGTCACAAGAACACAAGGCAAACTTACAAGAAGGGCAATGACATGGACCAATAATCATACAAGTGCTACATGAGATGTTGTTCAAGATAGGTGAGGTAGAGTGAGATGGGTGTGTGAAGAGCAGGACAGAGGGAAGCATGATTGGGTGGAAGCACAAGAAAATAAGGTGCTGCTGGCTGAGAGGGTAACAAAAACAAACCAAACAAAGTACTCAAGGCCAGTGGGTGACCACCAATAAAAACTGAGGGGAGGTTAGGACAGTCAAGTCCAAGACAGTAATAAAAATGAACCATATGATGCACTAAGAAGCAATTTCAAATGCATGATGATCAGCATACTTGTTTACATAGTAAGCACAAAAGATGTCATAAAAGTGGTGAGGTTTGATGTTAGAAGGGATTTGGTGGCTTTCATATACTGGGATTAAATGAGCAGCACAATAGATGCTGTCAACATGAATGACAGAAATATCAGGTTGATTACAAGCATTGAATCTGGGTCATACAATCCACATTCCAGTGTCTTGATCAGATTCATCAGAAAGGACAAACCATTGGACAACCACACAGGGATAATATTCATCATTGTGGCCCAGGGTCCTGAAAGAAAAAAATGCAAGGATGTGCACAACATCCAATCCATGTATTTCCTGTAATTCTGGATTAGTAGTCATGAAGGCACAGTCTAGACAGGGAGGCCCATTCCTCCATGATGGGTTGGACCAAATCATCTTTCACCACATACCACCAATGCCACTAATGTCACTGGATGCATAGAATGTGGAAGTCACAATATTGAACACTTTGACCTCTCCTTTGAAGACTGGACACTCATTAAGAGGTACAGCAATTGAATCATGAGGATCTGCTGGGTGCTTCATCTGAAATAAAAAATGTCAGATATATTCATTGAGCCTTGGAATACTGAGCTCAGCTTTGAGCTCAGAAACAGTCTGGGCATGCTTTCATTCTGAGGAGATACTATCAGTTAGTTATAAATACAATGTGTATAGCCAAGTACTTATGAACAGTACACACCAGTTCAACCTGTGTATCTATGCACATAGGGTCATCCACAGGACAACTATCAGATTCCTTGTCCAAGTCATGAGTGGTGGACTCAGCAGCCTGACCACTGTTACCCTATGGTACTATTTCCGGTCGATTTGCTTGATCTACAAACATGTCAACATATAACTGAAGAGGTAATGGACAAAAAACAAATCTAAGAGATGTAGTACATACAAGATGCATGTACCTTCAAGTATATTGTGGTCATTAAAGTCAGCCTGACAGTGAGCCAACTTATTGAGTCACTGGTTGGTTACCAGCATCTGACCAAGGGCATTGTGATGCTTTGACTGTCAGTAGGGTTGTTTGACTGCCTTGATGTGCTTTAACTCTGTTATGGATGAGCATAGCCCATTTGAGGCACCAAAGAGCCATATAAGATCAATATAGTGTTTCATTGCATGTTGACAAGGTAGCAAAAAAGTAGACACAATATCTTCAGGGAATACTTGATGGTACTGATGGAAGTGATCAAGTGCATCCCTAATTGCAGCCAAGGTAGTGTCCATGATTATGTTGCAGCATACCAAATAGCAAAATTTGAGCAGTGCATGCATCATACAGACAACCTCTTGTGGCACATGCCCCTTGATTGCTGGAAGATAGACCTATAATGATTCAACAATAATAGTTCTGGATGTGACAGAAACACAAACCTTCATTAATGCCTTGGAGTCATTGCCTGTCCACTGCTTGAAGTGGTGGCCCTACAGGAACCATTGTAGACTAGAAAAGAGGGCAACTGTAGCAATTCATCAGTCTATATCATCTAAGACCACATCTGCATTGGCACCATATATTTGGTGAATGCAGTGCTCAACCCACTTGACACAGTGATCCTTGAAGGCCCCTTTGATGATCTGGTGTAAAAGATCAGGGGACAACATCTCATGTATATCACTGTGGGGAAAGTCATTTGTAAATGGCTGTCACACTGACAATCATGAACTTGCCATACAATCTCAATTATACATACATACCACTAATTCTCCAACTATACCATATTCATCCCAAAGATGATTGAGGCCAAAGAGTTCAGACTGTTTGATGAGTGATTTAGTATGTACTTGACAGTAGTATAGTGAGTCATCATTGAGAGATTGTCATGGGGAGAGGCATCTAACAAGAAACTAAGTATTAATAAAACCCAGGCCAGACATCAAAACACTCACTTTGGGCACCAGCCACAGACTATACATGAAAGGAACACTTGTTCTTCATAATCTGCAATATATGGCCCAAGACCATAAATGACACAACAGTAATAGCCATCTCCAAACCACATTATCTCTGGTCTTGTCATCCCTGGCCATAATGATTCAAGGATGAATGAGAGTGATGAGTGGAATAGTTGGCAGTGAAACTGACGAAACTCAGTTGTTTTAGCATGTACCTTCATTGCTACAAGAGTGTGAGTTTGAGTATATGGTAGAAGATCAACAATGTACTTTTTGGCATTGCTAAGAAGCTGATCAATATGAGTGCATTGCAATGTGCCCATTGTGCACTGTTGTGCACATTACCAATGGACAAATATAGTAAATAGAAGTCATTTTGGCTGGTCACCACAGACACCATTGTTTTGTTGCTTCTGAGGATGATAGGTATGAAGGTAGAACTGTGGGTGACAGGATCACCTGCAATGATATCCTATTACTCATTAGCTCCAAATTCAAATGCCCAAATGCTGAAAGCCAACACATACTGCTTGATTCCATGCCCAGTCTCCAGACATGAAATTGCACCACTGCCATTCATTGCTAGTAGTGTTAAACTCATGATGTAGGAGCAAGGGGCTCTCTACAGTCACAAACCCCTAGTCAGGTGAAAGAAAGAAGAAGGGGCGAGTGATCATCCCAAAGGGTTCCAACTTGATCTACTTAATGGGAGTGGTCTAGACAAGGGAGAACACTGAGAGCTAAGCCTTCCGAGTGAAGACTGCCCAACCTGACCAAAATATGGTGAGTCTGAGTGACTCTAAGTGCAACTGCACAGAAGTAGGGGCCTCCAGACTGGACAAAGTACCAGCTGGGCAGAAAAAGAGACAGAAAATAATATATGAAAGACCTACTGTGGTCACTTACTGTTGAGCTTTCCCAGACACTCACTGGTGGTCTCTTCCGAAGGGGAAAACTTTCTATTAGGTAGTCCATACATAGTTTTTATAGTCTGGGCATACCCAAGACTGTCAACAAAGAAAAACTAATGAAATGGTAGCCACACACACTGGGCATCAAAGTGACACTTTCTAGCATGTAAATATGAAAAGGTCTGACCCTAATATCAAGGGTCTGAGGGTGCGAATGTACCCGACCACTCAGAGGGTCCAGGTCCAAGTCAGGGGCACCAGGATGCAGTGCAATGAAAGGGAATGCAGTAAAACTGGTCGGACTAAGTGAGAATAGATGAAAGGAGGTAAAACAAACTGTTTCCTATCCAAAGAACCATCCGGTTTGATGTTCTGGGCTAATATCATTGGGTCCAGTTGACCAGACTAGGCCAGACAGCTCAGACAGACTCGGACTTGCTTGGCTTGGCTTGGCACTTCATGCAGCAGACACCAGGCAACCTAGAACACTGGGAATCATGCAAAATGGGACTTACAACTGTAGTGAGCTTCTGGCTCCTACAACGGTTCAGTGACATCAGAGGTCAAGAATTTCTCTGAAGAGGAGGCTTACCAGGATGTTCAAGCAGATGTTAAGATGGCCAATGGTGGGGTTGAAACAGACAAGAATAGCAACTCCAAATTGGAACTTGTTTGTTTGACAACACAGATGAGATAGTGCAGCCATTGATGTTCACACAAACTTGTTATCATAGCCACACTAATCGATTGTCATCAAACCACTTTAACCACTGTCAAGAATGCTCCCAACTTGAAAAGAGTCAAGAGAGAGCATGCAATCATCTTCCCTTCTCATGCAAGCTCCCAGTCAATGAGCATGGTCTCCAGTGAGGAGGTGGCTCAGCTTGAAGTTACTCAGGTTGATGCACTGGCAGTCAATTCAGATTGGTTTCATCAGGATCCTTGGCAGGGCAGCTGGAAAAACAAGATTCTCCCCACTCTTTGTCTCTGGGCTGGCACTCAGCCTGATATTTGGGTCACCACAAAAGAGAAGATTGCCCCTGTTTTATTGGCCACCATATCTGTCATTTTCCTGCAGCTTACTCTTGCTGACAAGTCAGAAGAGCTCATGCAATGCATTGGAGCAGTAAGCTTTTTGTCAGTTTTTGCTCAGTCACTGACATCAGTGTCAGGCCTACCAGCATCTTTGCAATTGGTGGCATGGTATCAACTCAGCAGGGCTGGCACTGTGCACCAGTTTTTTCACAGAGTCAACAATGAAAAGTGTCATGAATGATGCTAATGAGCTACTCAAGAACAACAGTTTCATCTATGAAAGTCTCAACAGTGATCAACCATCAGACACTTTCAAGTCAGCCTTCTTGGTTTATTTGATGGCAACTACATACATTCCATCTATCACTGGGTATGTTCATGTTGACAATCTGAACATGGTGGAGCTTGCACATAGTGGCATCAAGAGTGCTCTTGGACTTTGCTGCACTGTGGTACTAATCCTTCTGTGACTGCTTGCCATTGTTATGGGTGGCTATCCCTCTTTTGCTGTTATCTTTGCACTGCTTGCCACAGCCCTGGTCAGTCTATTTCTGTTGCTACATGTTCCTATCTCTATGGACAGTGCCTCCTTAGTCATCTCTCTCTTATGATGACTCAGTGTCCCCTTAGTCAACCTTTCCCTATTTATACCATAGTGACCTACCCTCAAGTACCCTTTTGACTATAAGTAACTACACATCCATGTATGTAGCTTCTCACACTTGTTCTACACTAATACATGTTTAACTTGTGTCCTAGATTTGTGGCTCTAAATCCCACACTTCTGAGTACATCTACCTCAGTCCTCAGTCATACCTCCCTTGTCCTATTTCCTCCAGACACAGCACCTCTACATGAGTGCCTCCTGGAGCCATTGTTCACAGGTTCTATGTCATGCATAACAGCCATACATGCCATTAACTCATTGTAAATAGATCAAATGGGGCCTGCAACTCATCACTATTGGAGAGCTTGAGGTCAACATCATGGGTAAGAGGACATTACGGGCACCCATCACACTTAGTGATCAGTCAGGCAAAGTTTCCACCACAAAATATGCTTTCTCTGAGAAGTGGGGAGATGCCACACACAGATTCACATGTGCAGCAAACCATCATGTCCTGGCTGACCTTGTTCAGATTGCCAAGATGGTGTACCTGGTTGCAAAGCAGCTGAGAACTCTGGGCAATGGAGCTGACAAGGGTGATAAAGAGGACTTGGGGGACTCAGACTCAGAGGATGATGAATATGCCTGCATTTGTATGCAGTTTTACTTGTTCTTCAGAGTATGCTAACATGCATCATTTAGGACTTGATCTATCGAAATCCAATGTCATCCACTACCAGCACCCTTCAAGTTGTTCTCATTCATGCATTCAAGTTCTGTCAACTTTGTTTTCTTGTGCAATATGTCATCATCACAATGCTTATACCTCCTTTGTCTGTGTTCAGATTGTTTGACCACCTTTCCTCTGAGTTGGTACCTTACTTTTATGTGTTAGTGGATGCTACTACAGGCTAATCATATATGGTGTGCATGAAGTAATTTGGTGCTTGAAAGCAGCTCAAAAGCAACTCAAAAGTAGCTCAAAAATAGCCCAAAAGTAGCCCAAAAGTAGCCAAAAGCGAGGTGCAAGATGTGTGATCTACTTTCAAAAGTGCTGTTTTACTTTATGTCAATGTAGCCTAATAGCTGAGTGAAAGTGACAGTAAAGTAATTGAATGATTTGCTGATGCATGCCTGGAGAATGACAAAGACATCAAAGGGAGAGATGTGGTCATCGTGGTAAACAATTATACAGGGGACAGACTCAACTTTGGGCTTGCAATAGAACAGGCGCAGGTGAGGTACCCAGGACTGAAGACCATGCCTGTTTTGACTGTGGATGACATTTCTCTTCTCCCTCAAATGTGAGGAAAAGAGAAGGGTCTTGGTGGCAACACCCTCATCTGTAAGGTATTGGCTGGTTACACAAGATTTGGAGCAAATGGGTGCCACATGGATGATACTTTCTCCAACAGTCATGGTAACAATTATTTGTCAATCATCCCTTTTGGCCAAGACATCCCCTACAATACCTAGGCAATCGTGGGAATGGACAACATTACTTGGAGGCCCTTTGATGACTCAGCTCAAAAGCATGTGTTGAATACTCTGTAGTCACTATTATATTGGTAGTAAGTAAGTACACACCTGTTGAATACTCTATAGTCACTAAGGAACTAAAGGTAGACTAGGTGTGATGTAGGTAGTGCTTATGTAAGCATAAAAGCGTAGGTAATCAAGTAATTCCAACAGCATGGGACCACCCTGGGTTATTGTCATGTTCCTGGGTGGCAATCTCGTTCTGGTGTGACTTCGACGAGATAATTCAATGTAGTTAATAAAACAATTATGGCCTTTCGAGCTTACTGCTGAAGGCCAGATTGAGCTCAACCTCGGACTTTACAATGAGACTGGTGCACACTGTGTGTCTCTAGTCTCTCCTGAGTGGTTGATTGCTGAAATGGTCAGCATCACAAGGAGAAGCAGAGGAGGTTGGTAAAGGTTGCATATTTACACTAGTAGGTGCTTTATATCACACGAACCTTGCATCTGGTATTGAATTGAATGGGTTACAGAATGGAACATAGAGTGTGAACCTAACAAAAGTTGGATCCAACCAGGAAATACCATCGTATTGCTCATCAATAACTTGGGAGGAATATCAGCCCTTGAAATGGGGGCTATTGTTGAACAAGTTCAAAACGGTAAGATTCTACAGTCAATTAGACGTCCCCTATTTGAGATACGACTAATGGATGTATTCTATGTGTTGTAGCTTCACATAGGATCATACCACTGAGATCTAGAGCACACCATACATGACCTCTTTGAATGCCCCTGGGTTCTCCATATCGCTCGTCAATGTTACAAGGGTTGAGGAGGTTGTGAATGGTACCTGGCAACTTGACATCTCCACCATATCTTTATTGACTTGAAGATCTTGATCAGCGAACTCCCTGCCTGACCCAATCAATTTACTCACCTTGCTGGACACTCCAGCCGAGGCATTGTCCTGGGTCGGAATAAGGTCATAGCCGACCCCATTACCCGACGGTCGGGATTTGGAAATAGAGATTGTTGGATCACTTCAATCGATCCGCACTTCCACGCCCGGCTTGTTGGAAACATCATCTGACGCTGGAGAGGGCACTGTCGGAAGATGTGCGTAGGCTGATCTTGGAATGCCTGCTGAAGATGTCACAAAAAGACTGCGAGGAGAGTGTCAAAATATACTCGCTCGTAGCGGAAGGGCAGATGACGATGCTCGATGCCATCTTCGGTGATGGCGATTGTGGGCACACGTGCGCATGTGGCGCGAAAGGTCAATTACGAGGAACAATTCACAGAGTTTTCGAATTGATCGTGGCGACGATGGTGGCCGTTCTCAGGGCGTTAGAATTCAACCTTGAACACAGGACCCTGTTTCGCTTGTGACTCGGGTAGGAAAGATATTAGAAGAGACGATAGGGGGGGGCTATGATCGGTGCATGTATATCCACCCTCCCGCGATCGAAAGTCGATTGTTGACAGCCCTTGCCAATGTTTGCGATCTTCATAGCGTGATTGACCACGTTACGCGGATGCCCACGATTGTCAATTAGTGATTGCGCGCCGTCGAAGAAAAAGGCCCTGATTGCGCTTGGTAAACATACACCAGCACGTCCAGGAGATCGAATCATTGTCGACGCACTTGCCCCTCTTTGCGATTCGGAGGCAACAGGAGGAACTCAGGGACCCGATCTTGAAGCAGTGATCGAAGTAGGCATGAAAGCGAGACTTGGAAGGGCATCCTCCCTGATGGCGGATGATGGGAACCTTCCTCAGACCCTGGCGCATAAGGAGTGGCAGCTGTCGTGGAAGGTTTTGCTACGGGTCTGTAAAAGGCTGACTGAAAGACCCTCAGGGTTCGACCTCGAAAACTAAATTACCTGCCAAGGCCACAGCTTTACAGATGCTGTTACCCTAGCCAAGTATTGATGCGATTCGGCTGATTCTGGAAGAAAGTGGCAACCTTGTCTGTCGATTTGTGCCTGGGACCTGCTTCTCGCTGAAGAATCCCCACTCTTAGGCCATGTAGGACATTGTTAATTCGAAACTGAAGGGATGTTGCAGTGAAACGCACGGGCGGTTGTTGGCAGTACAGTTACTCTCACGGTGGCAATTTTGGAAGTTCACTTGTTCCGCCATCATCTGACAAGTTTCAACCGGGTCACGCAGAACGCGATGATTGGTTGACCAGTTTGTGGCTGTTCCTGAATGTGCACGCGAGGATGGCCACCTTTTCAGTCGACCCTACATGAGTCAAACATGTTCTCCTGAGTCGATGGACTCCGACACTGCCTGCCGGCATGCTGACTATATAGGCTCACATAACATGTGGCACAACAGCGTCGAGCGAAGTGCTATACGCACTCCTACCAGCCGGAGTCTCCCAGTCTACTCTGGAGAGCTAAAAGTAGCCACACCATGGTTCACTGGTGGAACGATCCTGCAATAGAAGCTCATCTCGCTGTCATCCTTACAGATAGTATATTTTTGGTATTAGGCATCTTTGGGTATGTTTTCCATGCGAGCTAGAAACGTATAGCTGAGAGGATCATCCTCTAGTTGGGAATATGTTCGGGCTTTTGATGTAGAATACGCCATTATTCGTGGGCGTCTACCTCTCCGGTGGCATCTTGTAAGCAGTTGTGTTTTTGCTCGTCCAATCTCCGAATCTTCAATTGTTACTACCCCGCCAAGCTCCCATACGTGCTTGGAAGACTACTTCTTCTAATGTCCTTTATTTTGCTGTGAGTGTCAGGACTTCATGGCGAATATAGCGCGCGTATCGTTAACCTTCGTTGCAGTGCAATTGAAACCAGCCCAATAACGCAAAATTTTCCTTGTCAAAGTCAGTCATCGGTCATATTTATATCGCACGATGAAACTTATCTGTTTGATGGCCGAAGGGATATTGACTTGTACAACAGTGAGCTCAACTCATCTGTCCTATGATTTAGGATCGTTTTCACTGAGTAGTTGTGTTGGCAATAGATCATATTGTACATTTCCATAGGATGCTCTTCGACAAATCTGATGATTCGAACGTATGTCGCGGCGTGAAGTGTCTCCAAATCTACCGTCTTATTGATTCAAACGTAGATGGGTCATATGGAAGGACTCTTGTTTGGTGCATGCCTTGTTGCTACTCGTCGCACTCGGACACTGGACTTTTCTATTAATCGGTGCGAGTTTACTCTCGATGTCATTATGGAAACAGATTTTAATTGCGAGTCAGACGTGGCGAACATCCGGGCTGTGAAATCAAACGGCCCGTGCTATATCCATGTTACGCATCCAGCAGCGACTGCCGGGGTGTTCGTGTACAGTACGTCACCTTGTTTTGCTCAGGGAGTCTTCTGTTCGATTGATTTGTCTTAGCCGTTTGTTATGACCTCCTTGTCCTTACCTTGTCCGTCGTGAAGCTGTCTAAGCAACCATCTAATTCCCCTTTAAAAGAACGCTTGCGCGCGCAGGGCATAGCATATTTTGCTGTAGTAGCTACAACACATTCTATGCCAATGGTACGGGCTCTGTACACTACTATTCACGTTATCCACACGATTGTTATCAACAGGCTTTTACTTTCCTTGGTTCTAGTGGTATGTTCTCTTTGTGAGCCCAGATCCCACAAGCCAATGCGCTCCTATAGCTCTGGTGGCAATAACGGGTAACTTCGGTAAGTTTGTACCTTATGGTGACCTGTGCATTGTTTAGCTGAGGACCTGTGCTAGCCATTGCCGCAAGGTAGACTTTTTTGAGATGAACAAACGTGAACTTACTTTCCTGGGTGGCCCACAGCACGATCGCGTCGTGCAGAGCGGTCAGATCGCTCCTCATTTTTCGTACACCGCACGCCAGGTGGGCATGACAAAGCCTCTAGATATTATCTGACTTAGACACGCCTAGCCACGCGTTCAACGAGAATGAGGAGAACGGCGTGCTGTCGACACAACTTGCAGAGCAGTTGCCAGTGATGACCTCGAGAAGCTTCTACTGAAGGGTCTTTGGCGAAACCTCTGCGAAACTGTACATCATCGCAGTGATATCTATCCTCTACCGTACGCTACCACATGCCCGAGTTGCCTACTTTGTCTCGTTTTTTCCCTAGTGTTATGTTAGACGTAGCAAGGACTTTTGACTTCTTGTCCGTTGTAGCCGTATTCTCAAGTAGTTTAGTGACCCATATCCCAAGTGGTTTTGTATGCCTTTTTCACCACACACCATGCTCTCTCTGATGGTTGATCAATTAGTAGATTGCGGACAAAGACCACGGGAGATGGGACCCCTTGGGAACTGTGACATCGGTCTGTGTTTGGTACATATTTATGTTTTCAGCTTGCATTTTGGAATATTATATTGATGAAGCTTCGACTGCAGCCAATACCATGGAGGCTTACATCCGACTGGGGGCCCATACAAAAAGAGTCCTGGGTCATCCAAGTTGAAGGTAGAACAACTGCATGCCATTTCTCTGACATTTTAATTTGTTCCTGGTGAAGTAAATTTCGAATGCATTGTTGCAGAAATACAATTAACAGTGATGATTGGCCTGGGGGATTGTCAATTCAAGTCATGTTTCTGCATTCCCAGCATCACCTTCATTGCGCTCACCGAGGAGCTGTTGCAGTGTGTGTTAGAGCTTATTATTATCCTAGGTTATCAGCTTGCTGTTTTCATTCAGAACTATGCACGTGACCACACTTTGCATGTATATCAATCGCACTCACTCTCTTCTCTTCTTCTCCTCAGCATTCTCACCACATTGTGATGATCACTGAGGTACGTTACTCTTCTTAACATTAGACCAATCATTAACATGTAAACCTAGCCATCGCATCAGCTAGGTAAATATATTAGCATTCTCACCACATTGTGACGATCGCTGAGCCACATCAGCAAATCTACCAAATGCTTATGTTACACTTAACTGCACTTAGAATGTCCTTATTGTACCATTAATTTTAATCAGCTTTTAAGTTGCTAAGTAGATCAATGCAATTAAAGCACACTTATTCAGTGCTTAATTCCTTATGTTGCACTTACCACATGCTAATAATTAGCATGTAAAACGTAACCCACATAGGGTTCTTCCCAGGACCAGAGAGGACATGATACATTGTCTACTAAGCAACTAACTATGAATACAGACAAGTGTGTAAGTAGTTGAAGCATCTATAATCATGACAAGTACACAAGTAGTGTGAGTATTCATAAATCAGAGGGTATGTAGAAAGTATGCACACACCGGGAGTCGAACTTGCGACCATCCATGATCATGGAAAATTGCAATAGCAAAACATGTACCCAATTAAACTACCAGGCCACACATAATTTATATAAAGATGGATATTAGACTACATATTATTATGGTGGCTGAGAATTTCTATTAAGTCCCACATGATGGCATGTGCCCACCACCACAACGAGGACAATGGCATGCCCACCACCACCATGATGGCAACAACAGCAACAAGGACACAATGGGCAGCCCACCATGATGACAACGACAAAGGTAATGACGATGCCACACCGTGCCTATGACAATGACGATGAGGATGGCAATGACACAATGGGCTGCCCACAACAACGACAACAATGAGGGCAGTGACACTCCAATGATGCACCCACCACAATGACGACCAGGAGGGCGACGACGCAACGACATGCCACGATGCCACCCACCATGATGATGATGACAAGGGGATGACAACAATGCAATGACGCCCCCACCACAATGACGATGAAGAGGGCAATGACAACACAACGATGTGCCATGACGCCACCCACCACAATGACAACAGTGAGGGCAATGATGACACAACAGGCTGCCCACCACAATGACGACGAGGAGGGTGATGATGATGCAACAGGCTGCCCACCACGATGATGATGACAAGGGCAATGATGATGCAATGGGCCACCAACCACAATGACGACAAGGAGGGGGACAATGACGCAATGGGCCACCGACTGTGATGATGATGACGAGGGGGACAACAACACAATGCGCTGCCCACCATGATGATGACGAGGGCAACAACGATGCAATGATGCACCCACTGATGAGGGCAACAATGATGCAACAGGCTACCAACTGCAATGACGATGAGGAGGGGGACGACAACACAATGGGCTGCCGACTGTGATGATGATGATGAGGGGGATAACAACACAATGGGCTGCCCACCATGATGATGATGAGGGCAACAATGATGCAATGGGCCACTGACTGCAATGACGATGAGGAGGGGGACGACAACACAATGGGCCACTGACTGTGATGATGACAACAAGGGCAATGACAACACAATGGGTTGCTCATCACAATGACAGCGATGAGGGTGATGATGATGCAACAATGCACCCACTGCAATGACAACGAGGGCAAGGATATGCAATGGCTTGCCCACCACTGCAGCAAGGATGACAAGGGTCATGGCAGCATATCTAGTATGTGAATAAGTATAATAGTAAATACTACTTGGATTACTTGACCATCTGCTGAGTACTGGAATTCACCTTTGTACTTTCATACTTAAATCACTT
>JBBPTY010000334.1:0-20364 GCA_038094335.1 Tylopilus aff. striatulus | reverse complement strand
GGACAGACACAGTCGGCGTTGTGCCGTCATGTTGCCATGATAGCGGACTCAAAGCGAGGAGATTCCAGCATTGTCCGTAATTCAAGTTGGTTGTACATGCAGTGATCATTCGCCGCTACAGTACCTTCTTCAAGACGGATCGTCTCGCACCAAGCCTGACTTGGACAACATTGAACAAGCGGCTCAAAGGAGGTCACGAAGCGACACCGGCAAGGCCCGGGAAATTGGGCTGCAAGTGCATATAACCGTCACCGTGACTCAGCGGACGGACGAGAGCACGCTATGCGTATAACTTGCTCTCCTATCCGGCATGAAAAAGCAAGACTATTGATGCCGCAATTTATTTATCCAATGTTTGGAACGGCCGCAGTGAGCTCTCCCCAATTTCACCGTCGGGATGAGGTTGGGGATAAATGACAAAGGCACTTCTAGATCAGTCTGCGGAGCACCAAGTCCGGGTTCTGCTCGTCGGCAAGGATTGCGGAAACTTTATCAACCATCGCAAGGATCGTTGGCCATTCAATCTGACACTTGTGTTTATTATCATCTTCATATTGTGACCACGTCGACAGTCGTCAGCACGAGAAGAGAGGAATAAGGGTACGCCATAGTTCTTGTTATTGGGTGCCCTTGAAGAGCTGCCGGTTGTTTATCCGATCCCAGTGAGCATATCCTTGGAGAACTTTGTAGACGCCGTTGGCTTGCAAGAAATTGTCAAGACTAGTGTTTCCACTGCGGCTGAGACAAGCGCAGCGTCCAACACAATACCGCTTCAGAAATCTATGAGAGGATGGGAAACATGATACAAACGTACGAAATCTGTCGATGCGCCTACGATGCCGTATTCATAATCAATCTGGTTGTACTGCTTGGCTGCAAATTCTTTACCTAAGTTGTTCAAGTTGTGTGTGAGGATTCGAATAGGACAAGAAGATAAACGAGGCTATACACCAAGGACTTCGTTTTGAATGGGCTTGTCGCGCACACTTTTGCTATTGATATTCATTGTTCAACCTGTCGTAGTCGCTGCGGCCCTACAAAACGACCAGCCCCTCCACCAGCATCAAAAGGTCTGAATCGCTTCACGTACTCGAAGCATATCTTGACTCAAACAGCCGTCTCAAGTACCTCCTTGGTCGTAGGCGCGCGAACATACCAGTTATGCCCGCTTGTTCTAGCACCCAGAGGGAAAACAAAAAATGACCCGCTTCATCGTGGTGTTGTCAAGGACTAGCCGCCAAAGGGGTCAGCGACTTGCGCGGACCAGAACCGTAAGGGACAGCATAACACCTATGCTTATGGAGCACAAGAACCGTCGGTGGTGTAGACTGAAGTTCGGGCCCGGGGAATACCGAACTATGCCGATACCCACCTCAGACGCGCGCCCAGTGCCTTCATAAGTACGTCCCCTTCTCCCACAACAGTACCTTTCCCAAACCGCCTTCTTCGCCTGACTGAAACATCAAACCTCGGATGTCAGTGTCAACTGTCAACGGAACTTGAATGCGCACCAGGCATCCTGCGCGACACCACATTACCCTCGATCCCCAACTGCACCATCGCGGCCTTGACCGTACACGCGACCGCCACCCCCGCGATTCCGATAAAGTTGTGCCCGCACGCATGCCCGATCCCGGGGAGCGCGTCCATCTCTGAAGTTGACTCCCAGCGCCGTCTTTGCCCTCTGACCGGTGCAATGCGTGAAGGTCGTAACCCGGGCGGTCGCGAGCAGGTAGCGGCGCATCACCCCGTGAGCGCCAGTGTTATGGCCATCATTCGAGTCGGGTACCATACACTGTTCTTCGAACTTGAGCTCCGGAGGGGCTTTTCGCGTTCGTATCTGCAGATCAAGCCATCAAGCGGGGAAGGGGGTACCATGGATTTTATAGTTCGGCGCTCTCGACTCTGGACGAAGTATATCGATCGTATTCTGGATCGCGGCGAGGATGTCTGGCCTTTACGCTTCGCCCTTTGCGATTGAGGCAGTGGTCTTCCTTGATTCCCATCTGGTCGTCCTGCCATCGTTGGGGCTTGTCATCCTGATCGATGTAAAGTCTAGCCGCAGTCCGTCTCCACCATTACCCTCATCTGCCTCTTCGGACCGCGCGAAGATCAGCGCCGTGAGTTCACAGTTAGCATTCAGACCCTCAAGTTGTAATAATCCGTAGTTCTACATAGTAGTACTTCTACCTCTTGGAGCACGGCGACTGTATTCACCTCCCGGCGCAGTATCATACAAGGAGATGTAGGAAAGGATATGAGTAGATTACCTATATAAGATTTCAAGATCTCCAACACTACATCCGTCTCGAGAAGCTAGTATTAGATCTGGCAAAGGCCTCTTTGGGGAGGGGAGAAAGCAAATCAACACGATAATATGGCCTGCATGTACAAGCGGGTCCGCAATCGTTGGGGAAATACTCTGGAGTCGCAACAAAAAAGAAAGGCGAAGCAAAAGAGAATGTGAACAACGACGTTTCGTTCCCTCGGCTCGACTCGTAGCCCGTAACTAATGTCGTCGGTTCTTCAAATCGCCCGGTGTGGGATTATACAACCAAACTGGCCTATAAGTTTTGGTCAGAGCACCCCATTCTTCGCGTGTCTTTTTCGTGGTTCGACGCACCTTTCTACGACAGCCCACACTCTACTCTCTGTGAAATCTTGCCTTGAAATTATCATGTAGGTACTCGACCTAACACAACGATACGATGACGGGGACAGCCACGACTCGGAGGGTATGGACTGTTCGTGTTCTCTGCGTAACGCTATAGAGAGGGCGTTACAACATAATCATGTTCTGAAAGCTTATGCTCCGGGGGAAGATCTAGCTCAAGCTGCTCCGCCGAAGATACTAGACATGACATGACGTGGATAACAGCAAGCATCTTACGATATCCCGGCATGCAAAGGTCAAGTTGACCGTGAGTCACGGAGAAGCTTCACAAGTCACTGACGGCAGAACATGTTCTCGCGGCGTTCCATTCAGGTCCCATGACTGGAAGCGAGCTCATAAAACCTATACCTCACACGAGTGGTCAGCAGTCGAACCTACAAGACACCAGTGTAAGAGCAAAAGCCCAAGTTGGCATTCAGGTTGTTGAAAGAGGCTGTAGCTAGGACTCCTTGGTTTGCAAGTTCGACTGGTCTGCCTGCCTGTGAGCAGGGTCGAGTACTTTGAGCTGGCAAGGTTCGCACCTACCCCCATGATCATGATGCTATTACGTAGTTCCTGCCATCGCTATCCCCCGGATGATTTGGTCCACTGGCAAGAGGAATAGCTTTAAAAAAGAACGTCTTCTGGATGCAACAAGGTAGCGCCTCTGTAGGGTATAAATGCACTGAGTCGCCAACAGCTAACAGCCACAAAGCAACTGTAGCAGTAACCTCCCTTCAAGCGCGTACGAGTACTATGTCCCTTCTCTACGATGGATACTACAAGATCTTCAACACGATGTGGACGGGCCAAGATGCCGATTTATTGGGCGGTGTGGCCACCGCTATGGTTGCGGGTGTCCATAATAACACGGACTCCAACTTCATGGTGGTATGTCTTTTGTAGTGTGGCACCCACCTTGAAGCTTGACGTACCATCTGTCGTCATAGTGGCACTTGAACAATGTTGAAGATCAAGTGAATCAGTTCACGCTCACCAACGTGGTGTCAAGTACATATGCTTCCGTCGACGAGACCGCCATAGTAAGTATCCACACTACAGTGTATTCCCGACAAGCCTTGATGACTCCTGGAAAAAGGGAGCTGGTTTGCATGGCAGCACCAACGCAGTTAGTTGGGCCGTCGTTCCAGTGAACGAGACTGACGGATACTACTGGCAAGTATCACACTTTACCATATCAAATACTTGCAAGGAAATTCATCCATCTTTGCTGTCTTCAAGGATCCTGGCCCCATCCGAGAACCCGGTCATTCCCTCCGCACTGGGTTGGACCCTTTCCAATGGCGTAGACACCACCCAAGTAAGGAGTTCATGGCTCGATCGACCTAGCGAGACCGTTCATCCTATTTAGATCACTCTCGAGACAATATCCTACAATGCTACCCAGATTTGGACCTTCTTACCTTGGGGTAACGGGAGCGCAGGAGATATAGCAAAGAGACTCCGTGGACTTGATTAGAGCTTTAACTGTGTCCGTGGATATCTTTTTTTGACTGTTACCGGCTCTTGTTACTTAGTCCGAGCACAAATGTAGCAGCAGTGGTTGTTCTTGAGTACTTTCAGGTTCGTGACTGTGTCAGTGACGACTGCCTTCGCTAGTTTTTGCAAGCCATACATAGTTGGTGTATTGGACAAGTCGTTGGGAATGCCCAGTGACAACTGGGACTTGGTTTCCATCAGTGTCGTACGACAATGATATATACAGATCTCGACTGCAGACAGCTCTTCTTTCTTGGAAGGCAATTCTTTCGTTTGAATGTCTTCAATCTCCCCTCTTCTTCTTGTATTCCTCGAATGCTTCCTTGACCTGAACGAGAATCAACTCAACGGCCAACTGCTGAATTTAAAGCGCACCTTCCCTAAGAACGCCGAGTCCGTCAACGTTCTCATCCCAACGTGCGCCAGGGCCTTGGAAACGTCGTAACACACTTCATGAGCAGCATCCGTGGACGCTGCATGTGTGAACTCTCGCGTGTGGTTACCACCCCCCGGAACAGTAGGTATGGCTGTGCATGAAGACAGTTTATCACAAGAGTGACGAGGGCATGGGGGACGTACCGAATCCAGGATGCAAGCCGGGCATCACTGTGAGATCGTCGACATTAGCAACGTGTCACTGACAAAGAAAGGACATGCGGACGGTATGATACATTCCCCTGCCCGGAAAAAAGCGCGTTATGAGCGTTGGCCACAACGAGAAACATGATACAAACGCACGAAATCTGTCGATGCGCCTGCGATGCCGTATTTATAATCGATCTGGCCGTACTGCTTGGAAAATACGTCTGCAAATTCTTTACCTAAGTTGTTCAAGTTGTGTGTGAGGATTCGAATAGGACAGGAGAAAAATGAGGCCATGTACCAAGGACCTCGTTTTGAACGAGCTCGTTGCGAATGCTTTCGCTTTTAATGTTCATTGTGCAACCTGTGGCTGTCGCTGCGGCCCTGCAAACGACCAGTCCCTCCATTAAAGGTAGACCAGGGTCCGGATCGCTTCACATACTCGAAGCATTTCTTGACTCGAGCAGCCGTCTCATACACTTCCTTGGTTGTTGGTGCACGAACATACCAGCTGTATTCGCTTTTTCTAGCATACAAAGGGAAAACAAAAGATGACCCACTTCATTGTGGCGTTATCGGGGATGACTGCCAACCAAGGGCGTCAACGACTCGACAGTCAAGGTGAAAGAGTGGAATCGACAGACTGTTCGGTGCCCAATCCTGTCCCCCAAACACGCCATGCATACGATGGGTGGGCTTGACTTGTTGACGCAAGAGTCCGATGTTGATGTACGCGAGGACGGCAGCGTCGAGGGCGTTCTGGCCCTCCCAGGGGCTGAGACCGGCGTGTGCGCTTGAAGGGACAACGCGTCAGATGGAACGAAGCAAGAAGCACGACCGAATTCTCCTTACGTGTGTCCCTGAAACTCTACAACGCGCTGGATGACAGCCAACGAGCTGCTCAGACTAGCACCGTACGGCGGACCAGGGGCAGGGTGACACCTGTGCAAGTCAAGGACCACTCCGTTAGCGCAGGTTCAAGTCCGAGTTTGGGGGATAGCACCCACATTAGGCACACATCCATCCCTTCGTACGCCCCCTTCTCCCACAACTGCACCTTTCCGGCACCACCCTCTTCGCCTAACCGATTTGATGTGACAATCATGATTCCAACGGTTTCAAACAGTGGCGCTCATGTCAATACGCCAACTGTCAACAGAACCTGGACACGCACCGGGGGTCCCGAGCAACACCACCTTGCCCTCGATCCCCAACTGCACCATCGCGGCCTTGACCGCACACGCGACCGCCACCCCCGCGATCCCAATCAAGTTGTGTCCGCATGCATGCCCAATCCCGGGGAGCGCGTCCATCTCTGAGTTGACGCCCAGCACCGCCGTCGCCGCCTGACCGCCAGTGCGATGGGTAAAGGTCGCCACCCAGGCGGTCTCCAGCAGGTAGTGGCGTGTCACCTCGAAGCCCTGGCCGGCGAGGAACTGGGTGTACTCGTCGTGGGCGTAGCTGTGGGCCTGCCGAGTCAGTGCTGGAAGTCGCATCAAAGTCGGCACGCGGGACACACTGTTCTTCAAACTTGAGTTCTGGATGGGCTTGTTCACGATCGTGTCGGTGGATCAGGCCATCGGAGGAGGTGGAAAAGGGCGCACCATGGATCTTATCGCTCAGCGCTCTCAGCTCTGGACGGAGTGCATCGATCGTCTTCTCAATTACGCCAAGGATGTCTGGCCTGTACACCTCGCCCGTTGCAAGCGGCGGTCTGCCTTGATGGGCATCTGGTCGCCATAACACATCGTCGGGAGCTGTCATCTTGATCGATGCAAGGAAAGAATCCCCCCGTAATTCGCTCCCACCACGATCAGTGTGGTGAATTAATAGATGGCATTCGGACCTTGTAATGATCTTGGTAGTTCCGCATTGTGTTGCCAGCTATCCATCTCCAAGTACCTAGATCTGGTAGAGATCTGTTTTTTTTTGGGGGGGAGAAAGAAAGAGCAGATAAACATGATAATAAGGTATGTACAAGCAGGTACACGACATAGCGGGCAAGCAAAACCATCGAGTTGTAACACGAAAAAAAGTAGAGACGAAAGGAAGAGGAAGTAAAAATTAGACACAAGAACATTTCGTTCCGTAAATAATCGCGTAATACCCAAAGTGTTGTCAGTCCGAGATGAGAATGCGTGTTCCGAAGCGACGACTACGACGAACTGCCCTTGACACGGCTCGTAACCCGTAACCGATGTTGTCGGTTCTTCAGATGGACTTCGTAGTTCGACAACGAATCGCCCGGTCCAGGGTTATATAGCTAAACCCAATTTGGTGAGAACACTTCGCATGCCTTTTTTGCGTGGTTCGGCGCACCTTGCCAGGACAGTCCAGACACTTTACTCGCCACTCTGGCGCCGCTTTCGGTGACGCTTTCCGCAAGATCGCCTCAAATTTATCATCTGGGTACTTGGCCTGCAACGATACGATGGCAGCGGACAGCCACGGAGGTATGGACTGTTCACTTGACATTTGAGCATCAATAACATCCACGCTAGAAAGTGTATGCGCTCACGTATGCGCCGCTCACATGCAAGTGGTCTCCACCGGGACTCGAATTCGCCGCCGCCGCCTGGGTTCGCGGGGAATCCGGCGTCGACGGTCGAGCCACGGCAGCAGGGGTGGACTGACTCGCACCGTTCGTTTTGAGGGACTGTTGGGCGAGAGGCGCTTCCGACACGCTGGAGGCCGTCGACACTGGGGACACAGCGCGATCGTCCTCAGACGGTGGTATCGTCGCCGAGTTGGGCGTTCGTGTCGGCACCTCGACCCACAGTTCAGATTTTTGCCGACTGGGCGTCTCGGTACCATCTGCAGTTGCCGTGTTTGCAGCCCGACCCCGCTTCTTGGCGTTCGTCTTGCTCTGTTCTTCGGTTCTCAGACTAAGATGGTGTTCGGGATCTGTACTATACTGACACGGCCGTGGACGTCGATGCCGATGCCAGAACTTGCCTAAAAGGGGTGCACACATCACATCAGTCTCGCATTTCATATAAAACAAGAGCGGACCGCATACCGCAGGTCCCACACTGGGACTTATCTCCCAAGGGACCTTTTCGTCGCCCGATCGCGACGCTGTCTGGACAGCCACAATTCGAGCAGTGCCAGACACCGTTGATCACGTTAGCATGTTGCCCATCGGCAAATTCTCTCTCCTTTGCTTCTCTCTCATTCTCCCTCGCCTTCTTTGCAATCGTTTTCGCATCCGGCGGCGCAGGGGTCACCACGGGTGCAGGGGGCTCGCTTTCGAGCAGTGACGAGGGCAACATCGAGGACGATTCCATGGCGGTCGTCGCCGTTGGCCCAGTCACACGTGCGCGTGGATGCAGAATGTCACCAGGATACTCGGGCGCTTTGAACAACCCTTTTGGTTTTTTCTCCTTACCCAACGACAGCGGCATTTGTGGGATGGACTGTTGGGGTGGCAACTGCAATGGCATAATGGGCGTCCCGTTCTCTGAGGCAACCATATTCGCAATCGTCACCGAGGCGGCCGCCGCCGCAGCGCGCCGTGATGTGGGCGCACTCGCAGCAGCAGCTAGGGCAAGGGTTGCTGCATCTAACTCGGGGAAGCCGACGGCAGGGGTACGGTAAGTTCGGTTGGGCTCGCGATCTGGCAGCGCAATGCCACGACGACCACGTGTGTTTCGTTTCCGCCTCTTGGTAAGCTCCTTTTCTCGCTCCTTCTCGTTCCGCTCGATCTCGCCATCACTGAGGTAGTTGAGAATTGGCGTAAAGGACTGGACCTGGTCCATCGCTCTGGCCGCGGAGGTAAGGCTGGGCAAGAAGGACATGCGAAGATCGTCGTCTTGAACAGCCGAACCGTCGGCGGGGTGGCCGACCAGGAACAAGGATTTCTGATACAGCTGGACTTGCTCCCGAATGCAGTGCGCAATTGCGGTTCTGGGCACACGTCAGCTAACATACCTCATTGTCAAAAACGCGGATGCTCACTTGAATTCGCCGCCCAAACCCAGCTCGTTGGCATACACCTGGGCAAATTGTTCAGGGGACGCATCCTGGTTTTCAAGGTCCCACTCGAACTGATCGTCCAGCTTCATGGAGCCCACGATGATGTCAAGCTAATCCACACCGTCAACACGCTGCCGGCGACGCCATGAGGCGAACCCACCTTGATCAATATCCGCAAGTCTTCGTGCACCTTCTTTTCGTCCACTTCAAATTCATCCACCGTCCGTGACCTCTCCTTGCCTTGGCTCCCCCTCGCCTCGTCTCGGTCCTCAGTCTTGACGCTGATTTTGCGTCTCTTCCGCCGACTGGTGGGTACAATACGCGTGGGCATCCCCTTCTTTGCGCGCTTTCGCCACGAATCCCACCATTGCACCGCCTCCTCGTCCAACGCACCCCGCCCGACTATCACACTGTCGTCCTCGTCATCCATGCCAGGCAAATCGTCGCACTTAGGGGCAGGTGGTTGAGGGCGTTGCACGACTTCGACATCCGAGTCGTCCTGCTCTTCCGCACCGGCCCCTTCCGATTGGAATATCTCGATCGCAGGCGGTCGCCAGTCGGTATCTATGGTGGCAACGTGTGCTTTGAAATCGCTCAATTGCTCTTGGATCGACTTGGTGATGACACTATGGTACATGGGCGCCAGCGCATAATCTTCGACCAGTGTCTGTGCGAACATTTCGGGCGTGATAACGGGGTCTAGGACCAAGATGAAACGAGGGGCGAATAAAAAAAAAGCTATAACGACTGACCGTTCAGGTTCCAGACGAACGTCTCCCGCATCTTGTGATGCTCTACGTCAAACTCGAGTCGGATCGGTACGAGCTGCTCAGGTCGATCCGCCAATTCGGACGGCAATTTTCCCGGTCTGTCACATTGAGAGGCTCAATCACTGCGGACGTAAAAAAGTGGAAAAGATACCAACATGCGAATGCCCTCCCGTCTCCCTCCTTTTTTTCTCGGGGCCAGATCTGCACGCTGTGGCCGAGGATATCGGACATCGAACCGATCTGGCCGTCGGTTCATGGCCAGATTCGCCGGAAAGTCCCGGTCCCACCAAGCTAATCTTCCACCAGGTCCAACTGTCCGATATTCTTGCTGCATCCTCGCCTGCTTGGCACGATATGCGGTATCGTATGTCGAGTCGCGCACCATGACGTCTTTCAGCGTCGCTATTTCGGAAGGCGTGAGCATCGGCACGGGATCCTCAATCTTGACAGGCGGTTTGTCGGTCTCCGTCGCGCTGTCCTTGTCCTTGTCGGTGGTCGATTCCTCAGAAGTGGATTTCTTGTCGTCTGCTTCGGCGCCGTCCGTCGCGCCAGATGATTTGGGCGGTACGACATATGGTATATAAGTAATCTTGGTGACAGCCGGGTTAAGCGAAGCGATGTGAGGTGGGAGCTTTTGTCCTGGTGTGGTACCCGGAATTGGCGGTACGTTGACGGGAGGAGTACTCACACGAGGTGGTAAGTCACCGATTTTACGCATAGGCGGCATTGGAGAACGATGTGGGGCAGGAACTTGACGAGCGGGTGATTGTTGCGGTGGGGGCTGCGAACCTTGTCGGGGCATGTTGGAAGGCATTGGAGCGACCCCGGTGTTATCGAGGCCCATAAACGGACCCGAAGCGGTTGGGGGGAGGCTCTGCAGTAGACTGTGAGATTGGTCGCAGATGATGTGGTCCACACTCACTGTTTCGCGTGAGACTGGTACAGACGATTCACGTATATGGGCCTGCATCATCGGCTCTCGCTCGGGTCGTTGCATGCTCTGGGGGAGGACTGGAGGACCCATCATCGGACCGCCCATCATGTTTGGAGGAGTACCCATGTTTCCCGGCGCGGACGCGCTCATGTTCATTGTTGAAATGCCCCCCATACCACCCATTCCTGGCATGGCGGACATTCCTTGTGGTCCCACACCCATGACCATGTTTCCGTTCATGGGGCTAGTCATGTTTGCCATATTGGCGGTACCCATGGACGCGCCCATGCCTCCGGCCAAGGTTGGGCCCATTCCGCCGGTCAAGCTGTTTGACATGCCGCCCTGCATGCCTATACCCAGACCGGCCATTCCAACGGAGGGTCCGACTGGAGGAGGAACTCCCATCGGGCCCATGGTCATGCGCGGTGATTGCTTGGGCGAGCCCTGACCGAGTGCGGAGCCTGTTCTGGTTGGAGGGCGGTTCATTGGAATGCCCATGGCAGCACCAGACATTTGGAGTGCGGCTGGATTCATGGCAGGATTTACAGTGGGCATTTGTGGTTGTTGGCCCATGGCAGGGTTCATGTTCTGGCTTTGGGGCATGTGTACGCCCAGGTTGATGTTTGCTGTGAGGGGGAGGGTATTCATGTTTGGGTTGAGGTTCATAGGGTGCTGGTTCGGGTTCATGCGGGTAGGAGTAGCCATTGTGCCCGACGCAGTGCCTGGACGCGAGCCAGGAGGGGGCATCATGGGGGTGGGGTCGTGGGGGGGATGAGAGTGGTGGGAGCGAACGGAGGCGGAGGAGGAGGGGCGGTCTGTGGGCATGGGTGTCAAGTCGAGGGACTGGCCCTGGGCGCGGTCGAGGGGCTGCTGACTGGGCTGGCGGTCAGAGAGGGCGCGGTCGTGTTGGCTTGGGGGGCGTTCATGGGTGAGACTGAGACCGCGTTCGCGCTGGGTGGGTGTGCCGGGTGCGCGATCTGGGGGAAGAGGATGGCCGAGGGAGGCGGCCTGTTGTTGGCGCTGGAAAACGACGCGTTCCTGAGGGCTCATTTGGGCGTAGCGGAGGTGGTTCATCGGTTGTTGAAAAGGGATGCGCATGGGCGAGTTTTGGGGCTGATTTGGCGTTGAAGGGATGTGCTGCATCTGTTGGACAGGGATTTGGATGTTCTGTACTTGTTGGACCTGGTTTACTTGCTGCACGTTGATGGGTACGGCGGGCATGGGAGCGATGTTGATTGGCTGGTTGAAGGAGGCGCCCTGCTGCTGTTGGAGGAGCTGCGCGGGGGTGAGAGTGAGCGTCTGAGGCTGGATCTGGGCCTGCTGATGCTGGGCGATGAGCTGTGTGGGCGAAATGGATTGATTCGATGTCTGGTAAGAAGGGTATCCGGACGGAAACTTGGGGAGCATGCCGTTGGCCTGCTGGTAGTTCTGGCTGTGCATGGCGGGTTGCTGAAAGGAGAGCGGGTACTGTCCCTGCTGCTGGTAGTTCATCCTCGTCGCAGGCAGCGGGGAAGACAAAAAAAGGCGTCGAGAACAACGAGAACGACGAGCTCGCTGCTATCGAGGTTGCGACCGACAGCGACGACGCAAACCAGTACGGCGTGACACTTGAACGTGACACCTTGTGACATCCTCTCCCACGTCGCGCCCGTCGACGACGACGACCAAATGGGCAACGTACAGACCCTCGCGAGGACGACTGGTGCGCTCGACGCGTTCGTCGCAGAGCTCACTCCCGACATTGTTTATGAAAGGAGGTCTGTCGTCATCGTGCACCTCCTCCACCATGCTCACCACACCACACAGTATCGGCCAGGCACGCTTCCTCAAGACGGTCAAGTGTCGACACCGCAATGGCTTGCTTGTCATCAAGATTTTCATCAAACATGACCCTGCCTTCTCCCTCAAGGCCTACCACAGGAAACAAAAGGGTCAGTTCCGCTCCCACACTGCGGCCGACGCTAACCTCGCCGTAGTCGACAGAGACGCCCTCCACGACGTCCCTAACGTATACACCTACCAGGCCTTCGTAGAGACCGACAAGGCTGGCTATCTCATCCGTCAGTGGATCGCTAGCAGCCTCTACGACCGCATTAGGTGTGTCCGCAACCACTACACATCGCCCCGACCGACCCCCGCCGCAGTACACGTCCCTTTCTCGCCCTCATCGAGAAGAAATGGATTGTTTACCAGCTCCTCACCGCCCTCTCCCTCGCTCATCGCCAACACACGCCCCATGGCGACATAAAGTCTACCAACATCCTCGTCACATCCTCCAACTGGATCTACCTCACAGACTTTGCGCCCTACAAGCCCACCCATCTCCCCCTTGACGACCCCTCCGATTTTTCCTTCTTCTACGACACTAGCGGACGGCGAACCTGCTACCTCGCACCAGAACGTTTCTACGAGGCAGACAAAGCCACATCTATCGACGAGCCCGATGTCGATGATGCCGTCACAGAGTCTATGGACGTCTTCAGCGCAGGCTGTGTCATCGCGGAAATGTTCCTCGAAGGCGCCCCTCTCTTCACCCTCAGTCAGCTGTTTAAGTATCGCGAAGGCGAATACAGCGTCGACACACAACTAGCCGCCATCGAAGATCAGGGCATCCGTGTTCGTCTCTCTTTCAATTCTGCCATCCAGCCAATTGACCCCTTGAAAGTCCATGATCCTACAAATGATATCCCTCAATCCTGCATCGCGTCCCACGTTCGATGCCGCCTTGGCCAATGCCAGAGGGCGTGTCCTGCCAGAATGCTTCTACTCCTTTCTCCACAAGTACATCGCATCCATCGGCGAACGCGCCACGTCAGTTCCATTTCCCTCGTCCACAATCGCGCCTCCATCCACGGCCAATTCTGTCAAAGAGTCCACTACCAACGTCGGAGGGGCCACCGAAGCAACGCCTAACGACAGCGATCACCGCATAGAACGAATATGGGAAGAATATGCATCCGTCGAACCACATCTTGTCTCTCCTCAACCATCCGACCAGGCCGTAGCAGACGTAAGAGTAGACTATGATACCGTCATCCCTTCCTCTCTCAGCTTGCAACAGGTCCACCTTCTCTTTGTTTCGTTGCGCACATAGCTGACAGTTCATATCAGGACATTTTTCCTGTCTCGCTGCAAATTCCGTCCTACACGCCCTCGTCCCGTCCAACCCCTGCCGAGGATGGTCCTGCTCTCGTCCTTCTTTCTCTTGTGCTCGCGAACATCAGAAATTGCACCCTCCCCTCGTCCCGCATCCGCGCCCTCGACATCCTCTTGGCACTTTCTGCGCTGCTCACTGATGAGTCTAAGTTGGACCGTGCTGTGCCATACGTTGTAGAGCTCCTACGAGATGACGCAGCCACCGTGCGTGCCGCGGTTGTCAGGACCCTCATGCAAATTGTTGGTACTCATTCCTGTTTTCCATACCGGTGTACTGACATTGACCTCAGCTGATGAGAGTGACCGTGATTACCCCTTCGAACGTTTCTATATTTCCCGAGTACATCATCCCAAATATCCGATATCTCGTTCAAGATACAGAAACATCTGTTCGTGCGACATATGCACAGTGCATCGCTCCATTGGCGGACACTGCGTTGCGATATCTCGAAATGGGCCAGACGCTTCAAGTTCATGGCGTCGCTCCCGGTGCGAACAACGACAAGCAGGAATACGACGAAGTTCACTTTGAAGTTTGTCGTCTCTTGGGACGATGTCCCGCGACATGCTGACTTTACCCTCCAGGTTTCATATGATGCGTCCTTGTACGACTTGCATTTGTCCATTCAAGAACAACTCGCCGCACTTCTCATGGACCCTTCACCCATCGTGAAGCGTGCCGTATTGCACAACATCAGCGCGCTCTGCATCTTTTTGGGTCGGCAAAAGACGAACGACGTTATTCTCAGTCACATGATCACGTATCTCAATGACCGTGACTGGCTTCTCCGGCAGGCGTTCTTTGAGAGCATTGTCGACGTCGCTGCCTGTGCGGGTGGACGAAGTTTGGAGGAGTACATTCTGCCGTTGATGGTGCAGGCACTCTCAGGTGAGCGCATTGATCCAGGTTCTCGTCTTGATATATTCACCAGTCTAGACGTTGAGGAAAGTGTGGTTGCGCGCGTCTTGTCCGCTCTCACGAGTCTCTGCGAACTTGGACTTTTCCAAAAGATGCGTATATGGGAGCTCATGAGTGCAACGCTGTGTTTCTTTTATCATCCAAATGTATGGATACGACAAGGTTCGTTATCTGGTATTTTGGTGTCGTGCTGTCACTCATGTAAATCAGGAGCGGCAGCTTTCATCGCCTCGGCAGCGAAACACCTCCAGCCGGGTGACGTGTGGTGTATTCTATACCCTTCCCTGCGTTATCTACTCCGTTGCGATGTTCGAGAGATTGACGAGCAAGGCTTGTTGGCAGCTATGAAGTCGCCTGTATGCGCGTCCTCTATGATTATGTACGACGTATGACTTCATCCTACAGCTACCCCGCCCTGTCTTTGACGGCGCGGTACAATGGGCGATGAAAGCCGAACGCACGACATTTTGGCGAAGTCAACGACGGCCTGCAGCCAAGGTAGAGTCCCCACGGGAAAGCATTGTCGCTATGCGCAAAGCAGGCAACAATAGTACGCCTAAACAGAACCGAACCGAGGAGTAGGTGTGCTCTATCACCATCGCGGCGGCTGCCTCACTCTATATGGAACAGGGACGAGGCCCAATGGACTAGATTACAGAACTTGGGCATGACGGTTGCGGATGAGTCGAAGCTCGGTGCGATGCGCGATTACATTCTGAAGCTTGCCAACAACGCATCGAGGTATGTTCTGGATGGTATACATCTGCTACCAGAATGCTCATTTGAGTGCTACTTTCAGCTTTGCCTCTCGCATTCGACTAGAACCCGACCACGAGAAGATCATCCGAACCACAGGAGATGTCGAACTGCAGAAGCTCTCTGTCGTCCCTCAAACCGTCTTTCTCAAATCGCGCTCCGTCACCGACCTCGTACGTTCCACCCGCCGCTCGAGTGACATGATCACGCGGCTTGGTACTCCACGATTGAGTCGCACCACGAGCATCGACCACGCTCCAAACTCGCCTGCATTCGACGAGTTGCGCCGACGCCTTACGACAATCAATAGCTCGACGTCGTCGCTCAATCTCGCGGCTGCGGCGCTCGAGCGCGCCGGGCAATTGGCTACACAACCGCCATCACTCCCCGCAGCCGGCCCGTCCAACACGCCTCCAGTGCATGATCGTCCTGGCAGCCCAACCGAGTCTGTGCTCTCGACGACAAATTCGCTACTCCGTGCGCCGCAGCGACTCCAGGTCGGGTGCACGGACGGACAAAAGGCTGCACCTGCTGTGGGCTCGTCGAACACGAATGCCATTGGAGTTCTCGAAGCACCCTCGCGCATTCGCTCAGAGTATTCTCCGGAGCGTTCGGGCAGGTCGTCGCCTAATTCGACAGCGATCGTCGCTCGGCAGACTATCCGAGCGCGCGTCGTGTCTCTCCAGCCAATCTCTACCTACGGTATGTACTTAACACCATTCTATTTCCTCGCTGACGCAGGCGTCCACAGATGGCCAGGAAGTGGGGATCAGCAACCTGCTCGAGAACGTCTATCAAGACAACAACCGCGAGTTCCAGCACGATTTCGGTCCGCGCGTGCACGGCGGTCCGATTCGTCGCCATAACGCCGCGCGGCAGAGCTTCATCGCGCGGGACAACGGCAACCGCCGCATCGACGCGACGCTCGTGGCCCACCTGCACTCCCACACGGACTGCGTCACTGGGCTCGCCGTCGCGCCCGACCACACGTTCTTTGTATCGGCGTCAGACGATGGCAGTATCAAGATTTGGGACACGGCGCGGTTGGAGCGGAGCGTGACGAGCAAACCGCGGCACACGTACACGCAACACCACGCGCGCATCAAGTGCGTGTGCATTATCGAAGGCGTGTACTGTTTCGCGAGCGCGGCCGAGGACGGGAGCGTGCATGTCGTGCGGGTGCATGTCAACGCGTCCGGATCGTTACCCAAGTATGGCAAGCTGTCGGTCGTACGCGAACACAGGGTGGAATCACCCGGGGAGTATGTCACTTGCATGTTGCATTACAGTGCGGGTGTGTCAACAGAGTATTGGTCAGGATGAGGTGTACTGAACCATCGCTTCAGATTCGGCGTCGAATTTGGTGTATGCAACCACACATTCGGTTATCGTCACGCTGGATCTGCGGACGATGCGGATATTGCAGCGGTTGGAGAATCCCCGCCATTTCGGCCCAATTACATGCATGTGTATGGATCGAAAACGGACGTGGATCCTCGTGGGCACATCGTCGGGCGTGCTCTCGCTCTGGGACAAGCGGTTCGGGTTGCTCCTCAGGAGTTGGCAAGTGGGTCGGTCTGGCGCGGGCCGCACGGCGCGGGTCCACCAATGTGCTGTGCACCCCACAAAGGGCAAGGGGCGCTGGGTGATGGTCGCAGTGGAGACGTGGAAAGGCAATCCTGAACCGACGCCCTCGACACTGATCGAGGTGTGGGATATCGAGAAGACAGCGCTAGTGGAGAGCTTCGTGACGCGAACGACGACGTCAGTGTCTGAGCCGATTTCCGAGCCTGAAGAGCAGACGGGGGTTGACGCGGAACAGCGTCCGGCCGCAGCGATCACTGCGCTCGTGAACTCGCGCTACCCAGGTGGCTCCGCATACGCTCACACGACTGCTGGTTTTGGACGGCGAGACCGTGGGTCGTCACAGAGCATGCACCCGGACGGATCGTTGCCTGCACCCTCGCCCGACGTGCGCGCGATGGTCGTGGGGCTCGATTTCGGGGGCTATTCTGGGATGCACCGCTCGGAGATTGTGGACCTATCGGCGGACGTGCCAAACGCGAGTCGGAACCGGGGGTTCATCGTGAGCGGGTCCGAAGATCGGCAGATGAGGTTGTGGGACGTGAGTCGGGTGGAACGGACGGCGGTGTTGGTAAGCACGGAGCCCGAGTATGAGCGGCCGAGTTACAGGTGCGTGGGATGTGTTGTGTGCATGTTGGGGTGGTGCGTATGCTGAGCCCTTTCTGTGTGTATGCAGTACGGTACGGTCGTCCAACGGGGCGGTTACGAGCTACGTTGAGACGTGGGTGCAGTCGCCGAGTGCGACGAACCAGAACAATCGGGCACCGCAACGCATGCCAATGATCACACACCACCAGCAGAACTTACTCAAGTCTCATCAGGATATCATTACTGCGTTGGCGTGCATTGATGCGCCGTTCCGAGGGGGGATCGTGAGCGGGGATCGGGCGGGGGCGCTCAAAGTGTGGCGGGTTGGATCTGGAGAGTAGACGAAGTTATAGTGCTTTATTGATTATCGTAATTCCCTGCCTATCAGTAACCTAAACTTGTGTTGCGATCATGGACTCTCAAAGTATACCCATCTGGTTGGATGTTGACCCCGTACGTCGCTTGCCTCGACGACAAACCAGCCATTGACATACCCGAAGGGTCACGACGATGTGACCGCGATCTTGTTGGCGATCCATCTCGATAACATACGGCTGCTTGGCATATCGACCGTAAGTATCTCCCTCACCTCGGAGTCACGTCCGACACGGTGTAGGTCCACGGGAACACCACCGTACAATGGACCACGATCAACGCCGCCAGATGCCTCCACGCGTTCGCAGCCCCCGCGCATATCAAAGTATACCCTGGCGCGGCGACACCCTTGTCACGAAGCGCCGCGAGACACTGTCCAGAGATCCATGGTGAAGACGGGCTCGCGGGCGTCGTCCGACTGCCCCCGCCCGACAGTCCCGAGGTGCAAGCCCGCATTGCACACGGTGGCCACGATGGCACCGGCACACTGGGCACGCCAATCTCGGCGCTGCAGGGTATGACGCGCGCCGTGAGAGAGACGTGGCGAGGTGGGGCGGGTCGCAAGGTGACGATCGTATCGAGCGGGCCGATGACGAACGTGGCGGTATTCATCGCGGCGCATCCGGAGCTTCTGGAGGGCGTAAGAGAGTTCGTGTTTATGGGCGGCGGGAACGGGTTCGGGAACATTACGCCCGCAGCAGGTGCGTCTTCATTACACACGTGTGTGAGTAATGGGAGCTCTGAATCGTTGGCGGGTATTTTAGAGTACAATATCCTTTGCGATCGTAAGCATGCCGGTGTCTAAGATTCTACGGTTGGCTGATCCATCCGTACAGCCGAGGCAGCACAGATCGTGGTCAATAACCCGCTCAAAACGGTCATGCTCCCAATCAACCTCACCCATACTACCATCGTAAACGAGAGGATCCACGCGCGCGTGTGCTCACTTAACGGACGCGTCGACGACTCGGACGCATACCCGCCGCCGCCAGCGACCAACCTCCGCGAGATGCTGTCCTCGCTCGTGATCCACTTCCGCGATGCCTATCGGGAGGTGTTTAACTTCAACGACGGCCCCCCGCTCCACGACGCACTCACAATCGCGTACGTGTCCAACCCGGGGCTGTTCCAAGGGCAACGCGTCCACGTGGATATCGAGACGCGGGGGGAGCATACGACGGGCGCGACGGTGGTGGATACGTGGCACTTCCGGACGTACGATGAGACATGGGGCACTGGCGGGAAGAACTGCATCATGTTAGAGGCGCTCGAAGTGGGTCGTTTTTTCTTGTATGTGGGGATGGGTTCATAGTCTGATCCGTCGATTGGATAGGTGGATAGCTTTTTCGAGATGCTGTTGGATTGCATCGAGCGGTGCGACAAGGTGTCTCCCCTCAATTTTCAATGATTGGCATGACGCAGATCTACTTCAAGTTCGATGAGATATAATTACGGTGCTGCTGGTAGTACAGTGAAACTCGAAGATGCCACAGTGCTAATCCGAGTTGTGCACGCGCGGCGACTTCGACGCGGGCTCGAACAACATAGTTCATAACCGCTTCATAACGGCCGTTCTGCATAGCATGTCGTTGACTTGGATATTATCACAGCGTAGAAGTTGAGGCCTCTCCTAGTGTCACTCATCCATTTGAACGTCGTAGATGAAAGGTGAAGATGAAAGGTGAACGTGAGTCACGTGACCGAACTTCGTCCATCCACTGGCAAGATCCAAGCTTGCAGCGAAGTGATTGGACCAAAGCCAAAAACATCTAGCCCATCTTTTTGAGCAAACATCCTCTTTTAGCTCTTGCATTCCAACCGAAATGCTTCAAGCCATATTGCCGCTCAGGGATTGTGTAATGAACCCTTCAGTGGTCTTCTCCACCCATTACCTTCGAGGGTCCAAGATATCCTACGTCTGCCGTATTGGCGCGATGTAGCGTTGAACTGCGCGACACTCCGGACCTGCCTTTTCATTGTCTCACCACGCTGGACAGAGGAGTAGGTGTACAGATCGAAGCGGGCAATGCTGACGGTGCGGAGAGTTGTGTAGTGTCAAGACGGGAGATCCCCGGAAGAACGTATTTTGGATCAAGTAAGGACACATGCAGAATGAATTGGGGAGTTCATATTCGAACATCATCGCATGAAAAGAGGCGAGCCTATGGCTAACATGAAGGTCTTGCTTTCACCCCCCACCCCCCCCTCGCTTGTGGTTCCCGGTGGGAATTGTCGCGCCAAATACTTTCAATCGGGTCAAGTGGCCTTCGCACCCTTCAACGGAGCTACATTAGCAAAACATATTTATGCTATCGTGATCAAGCCCCTCCACGAAGCGGATAGGCGACCTTACGTTGTGCACTCTCGTTGGAAACAGTCGAGCGCACGAAAGGCATTTTATGGCTCATGGGTATTTGAGCTACATACCTTGCCTTTCACGGACACTGAGCTGATTTCACTCAGGCCCAGACTACCTTTGAGGCGGGCGTCTCAGATGTGGGCAAGGGTTAGATGAAGGATTCAGAAGCAAGCACCTGTATTAGGAAGCGTGCCCATGATCAGGAGAGGTCTC
>JBBPTY010000333.1:0-20372 GCA_038094335.1 Tylopilus aff. striatulus | reverse complement strand
GGCGTGTGCGATTGAGCGACCGTGCGAGGCGCTGTGTCGGAACTACAGTGAGCGCATACCGTGTGGAATTGGGTTGCATGACTGCGTCGTGCGTGCGATTACATCCTGCTGGGCTAGGAGACGTCGTAGACTATACCATGTAGACGTGTGTATGTGGCTGTGTGCGCTTTCGGCGGCCCGGTTGACCGGTAGTTCAAAGTTTTTAAATTGCAAGTGCTTGTCGAATTTAGACAGTCGTGTACTACTAAGCAACTGGCTAACCTGGTTCTACACAATCTGCCAAGTTGGTAGTTCATGATGTACGGAGTCATGCATCGAACGCTTACATGGACGACATAGGTCAACACGGAGACTAAGTTGTGGTCACGGCCTACGGCAGCCATCATTCCGTATGCAATCACGCACGCCGTGAATGGTGTGTGGGACTCGGTGAGCTGTCTGGTGTCTAATTTATTGCTTGACTAGAGCCAACGTTGCGGACGGAACACCTCGCCAGTTCAAGTGGTTGGTTGTTGAAATCGAGCCGACGGCCTTCGCCCTAGTGCCTGGATTCTGTCCGAAGTCATTGGCCCGATCGACGGGAATGGCTGGCCCATTCTCTTAGCATATCCTGGAGATCCACGATACGCACAACGCCTCGTTTGGCGTACTTGGGTGTCTTCGTTGGGGATCAGTGGCCGCTGTTGGTACGAAGTTTGCGCATGCCACAACCCTCGTGAGTTTTCAAAAATGATTGCAGGCGTTGCCCGCTATTCACAACCTATGCGAGTTGACGACTAAACGCTCGGCTTGCCATGCCGAGCCTCGTAGGAAGGTCTTCTGGGCGTCTTTGTTCAACGTTTCTTCGGGCCTCTGCTGAGTTGCTCGGCGTCGCTACTATAACAGGGTCATATCATGCATGACCCCCCCCAGGTTTTTACCCGATACATTCGAAAACTGCGGCGGACGCGTCCGGGACGACCCCAAGCACCCAAGCTTCGGATGTGGTCGGCGGCAAGCCCGTTTTTCGCGCTCGTCGCCGTATCACTACCAAGCCGACGACGGCGTCCGAATCCTTTGGAACGGCATTTACCCTGACCAACTTGGGTTGCCGCCCGATTGCTCTTTATTATCGGCGGGGCTCTCTCGTCATGTAGTCCTTCCGTACCACGCCAAGATCCGAGTGCATCCATCGATGACATGGCCTTCGTGGATGGCGTGCCCTCAGTTGGCGCTCGTTTCATACCACGCACCTTAGTAAGGCATGTTCTCCGCGGGGTGATGGAAAAGCACGCCGAGGACAATTCTCGGCGCTGATTGTAGTAAATTCAACTGCATCTAAATTTGCTTATACGGTGCTTACATGTTCTAAAAAATGCGCTGTCTTTGCTAGCTTTTTGTACATCACACGAGATGATTAAGCCAAATTTAGATGCAGTTGAATTTACTGATGCTTCAAGTGTTCTATATACGACATATGCATCGTGCATGCCCAGGGCCCACGTCGAGCACACAATACCACCTGTCTTTGGATGCATACATGATCACACCCATGGCCCCTTGTTTCGGACGTGTAGTGGTCCAGGTAGGATAACGCCGAATGAAAATGCACGCGTTTATCATAGATCCAGCTAGCAAGCGAGGTTCTTGCCGATGCACGGTGGCATATTTCCGAAGCACTGACAGGGGCACTGGCACCCCCACCCTTTTCCGCGCCGGGTTCTTGGGCCTGTCGTCTCGTCATGCTGTAGTCCGAGTCGCTGTCATTCCTGGTCGCATTTCAAGTGACAGGCGCTGACTTGTCGCGTCTCAGGCACAATTGGTGCAAAGCGCATCGGGCCACTACAGAACACACAAGTGCCCCTTGTCGGACGACTTCATCGAAATCATCCAGTGGTACGAGCCTCAGTGGGATTAGGCTGTCCGGGCAGCGGGTTAGAACCACATCCTGACAACGCCCGAGGGCTCTCGACGGCGTGTAGCAAGGTTGTTACAACACGATGGGCGCAGATACAAGGAGTGCTGGGATATCAAAGACAATAAATAATTTGAAGTCCATGGTCGACGATGCGAAAAAAAAAATAGTGCCTTCACTTGGATGGTTGCTCTAAAACAAAAACGGGGAGAGAAAAGCACGCTCCGGTCGCTGAGTAGATGATACAACTGTCCTTGCAACACGGCGGGAATGATGATCACAAGCAGAGAAAAGACGAAATAGACTTTTTATCGAGGAGGAATCTGAACCTACTCGTCATCGTCGCGCGACGAAACACGAAAACATGGCACAGGAGAATGGGCTACAGTGTGAAGAAATGCGACAGCAAAGCAGAATTCCGCATGTAAGAAAAGAGAATGACGCGGATCCACGACCACCACGACCAGCGCGTACACCCATAGATCCTTTGTGTGAAGAGATTCACCCCATGACGTGACCATAGTTGACGCTCTCGCTGAGGTGTTCGTTAGCAGGGTTGTACGTAAACCCTTTGAACTGGTCCTGCACCGTCTCTGACAAGTGCGAGTCTTCCACCACAGAATCTTGAGCTGCTTCATTGGTAAAGTCGGGGTCGAAGTTGGCCACGTCCAGTACCGACTCCTATGGATGTGATGAGAAAAACCGATGCACAACAAGGCATGCCATGCAACGTACCACGCTTGGTTTGAATGGTGGCTGGATCTTTTTCTGCAAAAGCCTGTGCTTCAAGTTTAACATCGATAACAGCCACCCGTTGACACACTCACAGGTTCCAATCGATATATTTAGCAAAGAAGGGGTGCCGTTTGATCTCTTCTCCACCATTCGCGCCGAGCCGTCGAGTTGGATCACGTTGGAGAAGCCCCGTCATGACGCTTTTTGCTTCGCTAGATACATCGTGGGGGAATACCAGTGGGTCCATCAGGATCCGCTGGTACATGGTGTTCACATTTTCGTCGTAGAAGGGCGGGAGACCAGTCTAGAAATAGATAAACACGTGTCGAAGCGTTGCCAATGAGGATGCGTACCATCATCTCGTATAAAAGGACACCGAGCGTCCACCAATCAACAGTCTTGGTGTAACCTTGGCTCTCCAGGAGCTCCGGTGCGATGTACTCGGGAGTTCCACAAAATGCTGGAATGAGATCGGGTCAGATTCCGCACAAGCAACAAATCTCGCAACTAACTATTCGTCTTTTCTGTTTCGGACATGTTAAGTTTACACAGTCCTGTCGTATGGTGTAAGACAACGATCGATATAGACGAAATGAAGACATGCCGAAATCACAAAGGGCGATGTGGCCAGTATAGTCTAGAAGGATGTTTTCGGGCTTGAGGTCACGGTACACGACGTTGAAGCTGTGCAAGTGCTCCAGCGCACACAATAGCTCGGCAGCGTAGAACCGACTACGATCCTGATCGAACTTGCCCTCTCGTTGCAAATGATAAAAGAGCTCTCCCCCATTAACTAGTGACCGATCGGTATTGGCTATAGCGCGGTTCGTTGGTGAGACACGCACCAAATGACATCACCAAGTACAGCTTGTCCGGATTCTGGAATGAAAACTTAAGAGGAACAATGAACGGGTTGTTAACCAATGCAAGGACGGTTCTCTCGGCCAATATATGCGTTATCTCGCCGGGACGTGATGCGATGTGCGCCTTTCGGATGGTCTTCAAGGCATACACGCGCATCGTGTCCTTCTTTCGTACTTGCATGACTTTACCAAACGAGCCTTTTCCGATCACCTTGAGGAGCTCGAACGCCTCGATGGTAAGGGGTTCTGCGCGCGTAGGGCGGTAATCGACCTTGAGATGGAATGATCCGCTACCAGCAGTCCCTGGGTACCATTGATCGGAGGCATACTGGGATGCCGGGTCAGATGACGCAACGAGGATGGCAAAGAGGCGCGTACATGGCCGTCTAGCGCAGGGGTTATCTGAGCGCGTGCCATCAGCAGGTCATTTCCCATGTCTTCTTGGCTGTGTACGGCTGTAGCGGTACGTAGGTAAGCAGAAACGGATATATTTGATGTACGGGAGACGTCGCTGTGAGACCGGTCGTCAATCCGGGTAAGATAAAGCGAGAGGGGGCGTGTGCATACAAAGTGGTACGGTAGTTCCATATGGGGTTGGCTAGATCACCACCCATGGCGTCTACAAGGACCTGGTTGTTGTCGAATTCGAGGACGATGTATGGAAGCCACCAGTTACGCTTCCGCTGGAAGCTTTCGCGGTTGCTGGCTGGACGCCGTGGTGCTGGGGGAGAGGATTCGAGGGCTTTCTGGATCACTTCTGGGACCTGCACGCCGGGTGCAAGGGAGAGACCGCGACCTGGGCGGGAGTGAGTGCGGGTAGCGGAGGTGAGGGGGGGGAGGGACGCACCGGAGAATATGCGGATAGTGAGCATCCCTGAGCGTAGGTGGGCATGTTGTTCAGCAGAGGCATGTGGTTTTGGGGTGGATGGGCGAGAGGACATCGGAGTTGCGGATCGTGAGAGGACGGTATTGTCTTTGAAGTCCTTCGACTCTGCGGCGATGTGAAGGAGTCGATGAGGGATGGAGATGTGAGAGAACGTACTCTTTGACGGTGCGAGTTTCCAGGACATGATGGTGGAGTGAATTCAAGGGGAGGGTAGATAAGATGACCAAACAAGCACTGCTTCAATCCCCACACAAGTCACGGAGGCATTCGAAACCCGCCCTTGAACCCTATCTTTAGCCGCTATTAAAAACGAGCCACTCTCGCATTCATCTTGCCAAGCTGTGTGGGGTTCTACCACCCCCGTTTTCTCGCACAACTGGCTGCGATACCCTCCGTGAGGCGTGTTTCAGTGCCATCAAGTGCCTCCCCTGGATCATTCAAACCATCTTCTACCTCGGTCACAGCTACATGAGACATGTACTATCTTGGCTAGACCCTGCTTGGTTTCGACGTGCGCAGCAAAACACGAGGCGATGCACCGATGGCAGATGAGTCCCTGTGCAAAGCGTACACGCTCTCCGTGGGATCGTCAACCGACCCTGGCAGAACACAAAGACAAACTGACATCCTGTGCACACGTTCCGTGGCGATCTTGGTGGCGTCGTTCTGCACGACCGCGAACGCACACTTTGGCTCCTGAACACCTCCCGGTTGTGGACAGAGATGAAAAGTAACATCACGAAGGCAGCGAATGAAGGTAAATTCAGCCTGGGGGATGCCTGTAGACCTCGACGCGCTGACATTTCAAGTACTTTTTGAATGTATCTTCAATCTGGGTTTATCCTGAGGCTTCCATACTGTTCCGCTTCCGGCCTGCATCTATCAGTGCTGATGCTCTTCGTGCGTCAATTGATCATATGTTTCAGTGTCTATTCCAACAACTAATCAAACTTGATTTGTTTACCGTTTAAAACTGTGATGATGATGCACGTGAATAGTTGTGACAACTCAATCTCTAACATTTGTGCACTACCTTGTTTCGCCTGATTCCTCCTCATGTCCCTTTGGGATTCATCATCATCCTGAATGTAAGCAAGCATTCTTGTGCTGCTCTCACTGTCTTCCTTAAATGAGCTCATATTCACATATAATTACAAATGACAACAGTTTTTTTTTTTTTTTTTTTGATTTAGGAAAGGCTTGAATTGCAAACAAGATATGGACCCTACACTTTGAATAGGCTTTGATATTTGAGAATTTTCAGGGTTTCATGTATGCACCAATCACTAGATGCTGGCTGAAATTTGGCATGTGGATATTGTTAAATCCCAACTCCTACCCTCTGAATCAAACTCTGGGAACTCTGAATGACTCTAGATGTGTATCTCCTCCAGGAGATGGTACCAGACTTCCTCCTGGAGTTACCTTAGGGTGCTATTCTTGTCTTGTGAGGTTACCTTGGGGCCACTTCCACGTACATACCATCAACCGTACACAGGAGGGGAGGTGAATACAACCGCGACTGTTCGTCACTTCCCGCATGGATATTTCTGAGCGTCTACTGCTAATCCACGATCAGAGCATGTGCAATTCGGCCTTGCATCGGTGCCGTTGCCTAAAGACTCTAACTTGGACGGGCTGAGACTTCGTTGATCTCACACGGATTCAAGTGTGGGCGCTCGAGGGACACCTCGAATTCACTGCACCCGCCATGCGCACGTTGATCCTCCGCACGAGTTATCTCGAAATGTAATCGAGGACGCGCTGACGCGAGTGGGTCTGGCCAGACCGGATCAACAAGGTAGGAGGATTACGGGGCGCCACTTTGGCAGCTGACGCCATCTATAAACATGCGCATCGTAATAATGGTATCATCCACGACCATGGGTCAGTACACAACACAAGTGTCCACGCGAGGCGGTCGACACCCCTCTAATAAGCCAAAAGCATTTACCAGATACCACGTACACACCCCCTGTCGCCATGCGCGTCACGTCTTGAAGACGACTATGAGAATGAGCAAGACAAGAATGAGCAACCCGATGGTGACCGTCGAGGCTGGTGGAGTTGTGAGCTCTCCGCGGACGTCGGTCGCACACACACTACGACGCACCATTTTCCTTGGCTCCGCGAGCGACTCGTGCGAGCTGTCTCCGCGCACGCGTCATTCGCGTGTCTGTCCCGTCCAGCTCCGTATCGAGCTCGCCCAACAACCCGTGGTGGACGTCTAACTCGTCGTTGATCTGCAGCGTCAAGTGGTGTTGCCGATTAATCGACGACGACAGGTGGTCGAGCCGTGTGTCTTGGTCTGTGCGTGCGCATGCGCGTGAGCCGAGACACTGCCGAGAATGGGAACACGAACCTTGGATAATGTGGCGCTGTTGAAGGAGGATACCGCCCTCGTCAGGTGCGAGTGGGTTGGGTGTAGGATCGTCGGTGTAGGGCTCGAATGGCTCGGGGCTTTCTTTGCGCTCGGGAGTGGCTGGGAGCATCGGTGTAGGTGGTTCTGGAAGTGGGATGCTGTAGAGGTCGCCCACAGCCCGTCGTCACGGCATACCAAAGGAGATGGTCATGAGTACGTGGTCGGCGAGGGTGTGGGGACGGGACGCACACGGAGTCAGCCGCGCCGTGTGTTCCGGGAGAGAACGCACCTCGTCAACCCGGCCTTGAGAGCCTCTTCGTCGCCGAGCATGGCACGCAGTCGTTCATATTGTGCTCGGAGTGCGGCTGCGCTGTCCCCACCGCTCCGGTCTGACGCTACGTCGGCAGTGTCCTGTAGTGTGATCACACCGCTGCGGAGGTTGTGTAGATTCGAGACGATCTGGACGAGGTGTAGAGTTGGATGAGTCGATTGGAGCCGTTGTCGCTCCAGGGAAAGAGAGAGCGTCGTCGTCGCGAGCGCCGCGAGTTTCGTATGCGAGTCTGGTGGCATGAAGGAGAGCAAGGCAAGGTCTGAACACGTGATCATTGTCTACCGCTACGCCTTGACACCTCCCCAGGCTACTTTCGGTCTCTCCGACTTAGCGGGCTTGTCTACCTTGGTATCCCCCTCTTTTCCCTGTGCTTTCACGGACACCGTCGCAGGCCCAGGCAACGGCGACGCACGCAATCCATCCAACACCCGCGCCGCATGCTCCGAATTCCGAATAAACCACCCTGCGTATCGTCTCCCGACCGTCGACTCAGCAATGTGAATCATGTTCTGTTCGTACCAGAGTTAGCCCTAGTCACGCTGACACCACGCACGCGCACCTCGTCAATCACAAAGTTCAAATCACTGATAGACATCCATTCGCCATCGAGTAAACTGCCACCGCCACTGGACGACGACACGTTGGTGCTCGAGGCTTTTTCTTCATCCTTGTCCGTCCCCGCCGCAATATTGACGCGTCCGATAGACCGACTAGCGTTTTTCAACACCATCATCCAGCTCAGCACTTCCTCCTCATCCACGCCCGCATCGAGGAACCCTGCCAACTTTCGTGAATCAAGGGACGTGTACAACTTCAACAAGCTTCGCAAGCCGGGCACTGGCGTCAACGACAAGAAGTGGGCCGTGAGTGCACGCAGGTGTCGGTGCGTTGGATCCAAGACCGCGTTTGTCACACTCGGCGACGTCGGTGACGTGGGCGTGCCTGGATTCAATAATTGTGCCAGTGCGGTCGGGTCATCGTATGGGGGTCCGTTTGCAGTAATAAACTTGGGACACGCATACAAAAATATTTCTTCGAATGTACTTTGGCCTTCCTCCCTGTGCAAATCTGGGATCACCCAGGAGTGGAACGACAAGACAGCACTCACCCTCGAGCCATGCGGGCCATTTGCTCTCCATACCGCTCACGCACGACATTCATCACATTGTCATCCAGCCGTGTCGGGGCGAGCGTATTGCAGAGCGCGAGCAGCGCATACATCCGGTCCGCCGTTTTGTTGATCTGCACTGCCTCAGTCACCGCTGAATGCATCCAATGGCACACACACCTGGTCATACTGATAACTCCGCGTGTGATATTGCCTTGCACGCATGACCCAATTCAAACAGCCCGTGAACACGCGCGCCGCATCCGTCACCCTTCTGAGCATAATGTAGCACACGCCAGCATGGTATGCTGTACTGACGTGGGCCGCAGTAGGTGCTGTAAACGGTGCTTTCTGACCAACACTCAACCCCAGCCCCACTTGTTCCATGACCTTGAGCGCAAGGGTAAAGTCACCCAAAAGGACGTGGACACGAAGAAGGCCAATGAGCGAGAAGTACCCGAGCTGGCGATAAAGCGGCCGCGTGCCATACTCGCCAATGATGTCCCTGCGCACAGGTCAATCGGTGTTCAATCGGGTGACGATGCCATCAAACGTACTCGATCTCCTCGTCCGTCTTGCCTTCTGCGCGCGCTCTGAGCCATTCGTTGACGTGACTCTTTTGGATAAGAGAGTAGAGGACATTGAGGACGCTGTAGCTACTCCACGCTTGGGCACCCCCCTCGGAGCCGAGCATGGAAAGCTCGTCATCTGTCTTGTTGGCGGGCCTGGATCGGAAGAGCGCAAAGGACTGGAACTGATAGATAAACTCGTCGACGATATCCCAGAGCCATTGTGAAGGAAGCGAGAGCGGCACAGGCCCATCGGAATCTTGTAGCAATGAGCAACCCTATGTATGGAACAACGACATCACCCACTGAGGAGATAATTGAACAGTTCGCAGCTATTTTCGTAAGAATGGAACCGATCGTCGATGTTGGGCTGCAAGCGGGAGTAAACGTGGCGATAGTAGAGCTCGCGGTAGAGGACGAGAAAGATCTGGTCGTCGTTGACAAGCGGGGCAATTGTCTCTGCTTCTGGCCACTCTGTCTTAGCGTAGAATTTTTCAGTGAGACGGTTCCAGCCGGATTCGTATGCGACGGTGATTTCGGCGAGGTTGTTGTCTTGAACGGCTTGGTGGAAATGAACGATGAACTGAGAAAAAAGAGGCGTGAGTCTCAGACAAGAGGAATAAGTGAGACACCTACGCGCTTTACGACGTCTGGGATCTGGGAGAGGGCGGTTTGTTGGGCGATCTGCGCTTGCATGGCGAGGAGGGTGGAGGCATCGACAAGGACGTTGCCAAGGTCATCGTAGATGTCGGGTGGAGGATAAGACGGAATGGCGAGGGGAATGTCGACATCGTGTATCTCGTCGTCGAGGTCGGGCTCTGTCGCCCACAGAGCGACGCGTTGTTGAGCCGACATTTTTTTGGGTGATAGATTGGACGAACAAACAAGTATGGACGAGCAGTTCTAGTGTACATATATGGCAACAACTTGGGTCCCGTCTCTATGTCAATCAACATCTGTCTTGCAAACTCACTGGACGAGGGTGTAATACTAATACTGACAGACGATTAACCATTCTCCAGGCAAAATCTTGAGTCAAGATTCCACAAGAAGACCTCTCCGCTACGCTTCTGCCGCACCTGGACCGTACCAAGTGCAGATTGTCGGTCACCCCGACATCATGAGTATGATCCGACTTGGTCCCACAGCCTGAGGTGTATCAAAATTAACGCTAATATACTACATTCGATAGCAATTGCAGAACGAAGCCGAAAGTCATGCTGAATATACTGCTCGGAAAAAGAATGACCGATATATATATGGAGAGTTCGTTGGTAGAATGGTACATCTACACTCCTCATCGTCCTATTCAACGCCAACGCCTCCGGGTATAATCCAACCGTCCAGACTCAACTAGCATGTGCTTTCAAAACGTCGACGTAATCTTGGTCATCTCGCCATCATCCCCATCGCCGACTTGAACACGAAAGACTACATCGCCGCTGCCAAGCGGGTGGTCTGGTCTGGACTCCGTTCACTCGCCCTGCAAACATGGGCATCTGAAACACGTATTAGATGATGCGTTCACTGATGATCCATCGGGCTGCTCGATCTCGTCTTGCTCATTCTCGCTGTCGTTTTCGAAGCGTGACTCGTGGCAACGGGAGGTACTATCCCTTAACACACACTCGGCACATGATCAGCCCAGAATAGGTTTATATACGGGTAATTCGTGCGGTGGACGTAGGCGTCGAGCATAAAGGTGAAGTCTACGCAAGGGTTAGCGAGCGTGTGTTGACGAGGATACTAGTAGATATGGATGAATTTTGCAAGGACCACGAGTTGGATCGACATGGCCGTATTGCACCTAGCTGTTTGTGTCCGATGTGACCCCTAATATCCCCCACCACACTCTTCCAACCGTGTCAATACCGTCCGTCGGCAGTCCCACCCGCAATAGTGCATCTTCGATCATATCTTGGGAAAATTCGTCGGCCTGAGCAATCATCGTGCGCATGATCGGCTTGGTGATTTCGGGGTGTCCTTGGAACGTGAGTACCTGGATAGACGTCAGATCAATGGACAGTGCGCCCGTGTCTATGTTCGCGGGCAAAGGCAGCGACGTTGGATCGAATATCACCATGCCGTGGTTACGTGTCGCGTTGGACGACGCGATGATATGCGCGTGGGCAGGGATCTGAGTGACTTGTTGGCGGTGGCTCTGGTGGAGGCTCTGATGGATACAAGTCAGATTGACACGGAACCAACAGCGGGAAGACGCACGAGCGCGCGCGTGCCAAATATAGCCTGGCCGATAGGGGTGAGGGAGGTGTTGACGACAGAAATCTCCCACTCCCCGAATTCGACCTGGCCTCCGAGGGCCATGGCGATGAGTTGGTGGCCATAGCAGACACCTTCGTCGGTGAGAAAGGACGAAGACAAGGGAAGGGACACGGTTTACCATATAATTTGATGGATGGCTCCTCATTTAGGGTGCGATTAACGTACGCGATCAATGTCTGGATCCAAGGGGAAGGATCGGTAACGGAAGCACGGCCTGTGATAGGGCTAAACAAGACCGACGAGTTAGGAGCGAAAAAAGACGAACGAGTGGCGCTGATCAAGATCGCATCATAGTGGGTGTCGTCGGGCGGGTAGTGCATCTTGTGGACGGGATAGGCATCGAGCGTGAATGTCACGTCTATGTGGAAGATCAGCCATCTTGCGGTGATTTGCTGGTAAAGATGGCAAACCAGAGGTAATGTTGGCCAGGGATGCTGTCAAAAATTGGCGGTATATCTCGGTATTGTCATTGTTGGCGACGACAGATGGGGACGACTGCACGAGGAGATCTTCGCAGAGCAATATGGCAAATCGGATGTGACGCATGATGGACGTTGAAATTAGTACTTCCTGAGGGCGATGGCATTTTTAGCGGAAGCGAACGACCTTGATCGGGAGACCGTCAGTTTACGGCATGAAATATGACCATGGAGGACGTTATGGACTCACCGGTCTCGTTCGCTTAAGCTGGTATAGACGAAGCACCACAAAAGTAGTACTGCTAGGTAGAATGGTTCAGTCCTCGTTGTTGGAATCTCAGTGATACGAGAGCACGACTCGGAGTTGTAGTGCATAATTGTACAACCAGCCGAGTGTGCATTGGGTTACGAAGCATCTTGCTGTGCTTCTACTGGCACATCATAAGTGAGCTCGTGTAATTACAACTTTTGTTATTGGGCCATGTCTTACCGAACTCGCCAGATACAGGCTGCCACTTAGCCTGAATAACAGGGACCTGCTGTCCATCCAATGCAACCCCTCTGTACCACCACATTCGACAATTTGGCACCACCATACCATAGCCCATCGTGAATTTCGACGACGCGCATGTCGCTCCTGGCCCTCGATTTTTTCTGTTCCCTAGCATCTCAAAGTGACCCCCAACACTCCCCACAACACCCTTCCAACTTTGTCGATGCCGTTTGTGGGAAGTCCCGCTCGCGATAGCGCGTCCTCGACCATATCTCGAGGCATCTCGTGTGCGACCTGGAAAATCAACTTGCGCATGATCGGTTCGGTGAGTTCGGGGTGTCCCTGGAGCGTCAGCACTTGGATGGATGTCAGATCGACGGACGGTGCATGCGAGTCGAGTTCTGCCTGCAAAGGCCGTGACGCGGGATCGAATATCACCATACCCTGGTTATGCACGTCGTTGGACGAGCCCAGGAGGTGTGCATGGGCAGGAGCCTGGGTGACCCCTCGGAGGTGGATCTCGTGGAGGTTCTAATGTATGGACATGGACGATCGGTCGACACAGCCTGGAAGTATTTCATGTAGGAGAAACGTACGAGTTCATGGGTGCGGAAGATGGCCCTGCCGATGGAGGTGAGACGAATGTTGGTGACCGACATCTCCAGTTTGCCTAGCTCAACTTGCCCCCCGAGGGCCAAGGCAACGATATCATGGCCAAAGCAAATGCCTAGATCGGTGAGCTTCATGTAGAACATGAAGGCATTGTGGTTTACCAAAAATTTTGACGGACGGTTTCTCGGTTATTGTGTGCCTGACATAGGCAATCAGCTTCTGAATCCATGGGAGGGGATCAGTGGGGGCAGCACGGACTGTTCCGAATCATGAATGGGATGCACAGAGTAAAAGAGGCCGGCGACAAACGAGAACCGCTAATCAAGATGGCATCATAACTGGCATCGTCCGGCGGGTATTCCATGTGATAGACGACGTAGGTATCGAGCGTAAACGTCACTTCTGCGACATGGTGTCAATGAACACACATTGATCGGGCTACCACCGTGGACCCGATCAGAACTGACCTGATGTGACCCGTGCCAGCGATGCGGTCAAAAATCGGTGGCATATCTCGGCGTAGTTGCCGTGTGCTGCTGTGATGGTGGGCGAGTGTCTGATGAGCTCGTCGCAGAGCAACACGGCTAGTCGGATCTGACGCATGGTGGCGTCGCAGGAGGAAGACTATTATGATGGACAAGCAAAGCCAAACGACGAGTAACTCGACCTCAGGCGCTACTAAGTAGGCCCGATTTAATTTACTTCGAGATATCCCGCCGCCTGCCGTAGGGCTGGCAACCACTGACAGGGCACGAATTGCATTCCTAGCTTAGTTTCTCGCTGCTATTTGACCTGACCTTGCGAGAAAGAGATCGGAAGAAGGGCCCACGTAGTTAAATGTGTGGCTCTAATATAACTGTCTTAGATGATACCATTCTCCTCCATCTAACGTCGCGAGGTTACGCCCAGCATGCCCCATATGACCCTACCCACCGCGTCAATTGCATCCGTCGGCAGCATCGCCCGAGCAATCCCATCATCAATCATGTCCGGCGGCAACTCCTCAACCGACAAGTGTATCAACTGGACCATCATTGGACCCGAGAACTCGGGATGTCCCTCGGTCGTGAATACATGGATTGTTGACAGATCGACGCGGAATGCGTCTGATTCAAGCGCACGGGGCGGCGGCGCGGAGTCGGGGTCAAAGATAACTAGGCCCTGGTTGTTCGTGAGGGTGGACGACCCCAGGAGGTGTGCACAGGAAGGGTATTCTACAACCTGGTCGTGATGCATCATTTGAAGATACTGCCAGAGAAACCATGAGGAGCCGCTCATCCCACGCATAAAGAAATACATGTAGGATGTAAATCAAGACATACAATTTTCGAATGGGCTTGAAAGATAGCCTTGCCAAGGTTAGTAAGATTTATCTTGGTTACGGAGAGCTCCCAGCCTCCTTTCTTGACGGTACCCCCAAGGGCCTTGCAGACAAGTTGGTGGCCAAAACAGATGCCTGCATTGGTCAGTGAATTTCATGGGGATGGAGATATCTTGCTTACCGAATACTTTCACAGATGGCTTCTCGTTGATGATATACTTGGTGTATGCGGTCAGTTTTTTGATCCATGGTAAGTCATCATTGACGGATGCACCTGCCAAAAGGGGCCACTGAGGAAATGGATATAGAGAAGACGAATAGAAACCAACGGGAGCCGCTAATCAAGATACCGTCGTAATGGATGTCCTCTGGGGGGTAGGTGTCCATGTTGTTGATGACATCATAGCCATCGAGGGTGAAGGTCGCGTCTGCGTAAATAGAGTCAGGCTCCATTGTAGCACTCCAGTGGTAAACCTCGCCTACCCGAGGAGACCTTCGCAAGGGACGCGGTCAAGTATTTGTGAAATATCTGCTGATAGCCACCGTGTTTCGCCTTTATGGCAGGGGACATAAGCATCATCTCATCGCAAAGCAGCACTGCGAGTCGGACGTGACGCATGGTGGTTGCAGAGGTATGCAACACCCTGCCAGAGCCCACAGTTTTGAGTGGAACCGAATCTCGATTGAACCGAACAGGGCTTAGTAATATATCCACCATTTCGGATCAGCTGTGAACTTGACTCCGAGCGGACAGCTCATTGTGGCGATGATTGCACCCGAGTCACCCACTCGTCCAGCTCTGACGAGGGTTTCAAACCTCTTGTATACAACAGGTGAAAAGCAATACAACCGCATAAAGCTCCGTGACTCTCGACCTACTTGATACCGACTCACTGACGCGAAAGCACTAAGGGTGTTCTCTTCGACTCGGAGAAATATGGCCGAGTGTGTGAAAAGTAAGGAGGTCCGCATGAACAATGGTATGTCGGGGGCGGGTAGTGGGCGGGATTGAGAATAGTTGAGTGGGGCCCCATATGCACAAATGGCTTGGCGAATGTGTTACGATAGGAAAAGTAGCCCAGGGGCACTTTTGAGGTGGACGACACGGATGAGTATTGGGATAGGGAATGAAGCTTGAAGGACGAGTCAATTGGTGCATGACTTACTATTCTTCAGCGCACTTACTCCTCCGTGACAGGCGGCATCATTGTCGAAATGGTAGCTCTTCTTGTGTCCTATACACCGGGTTTGAGGCATGATCTTGCGATTTTAGGTCCAAGACGTGGGTATGACAGGCGGTGGAGTTTTTTTTATTATGCGCTGCGCATGTGTGTTGTCTGTCTAATTCGCCTGGTGGTTCACATACCCTACAATGACAGCTTATATTGCGTATGACGTGGCAGCACGGTCGAGTGACAATAGTTGCACGTGCCCAGGTACAATAAAGACATCGTGATATGGTATGTAAAACAGCCTTCAGTGTTGGGACCTTGAGAGACGAAATGATGGATATGACCTGGACACACATAAGGGAAGAGGATGGACGGGGGGTTATATATTATATTCCCCACAATGGAATGGCACCTAAAACGAGTGATAAGTGGTAAAGGCGAGCGACGTCACAGGTTCAAGTTGTACTAAATGCCGCATACACCAACATTCAGTCGCCTGACCACTTGAATACAGAATGACAAGCGATCATCGATCAATATCAATAGGTACCAATGCTTCAACCAGTTGCCCTCTTAGTCAGCCACGTCAGTAATCCGCTCAAAAGACCATCATACAATACCTCCGGCGTGTTATCTCATCCTTCGCTTATCTCACAGCATGTCTCCATCTACCCTCACTCTGAACGATGGAACGCAGGCTCCCTGGCTAGCCTTTGGAACAGGGAGTGCAAAGTTATCTTATGAAGCCATTAAAACTGCAGTCACCGTTGCCATTCAGAATGGGTTCACGCATCTCGTCAGTTCACAGGTACACAAAAACGAAGAAGCACTCGGTGCTGGCATCGCTGCTTCCGGGAAATCGCGGTCAGAACTGTATATCACAACAAAACTGGGGAAACTGGCACAAGGGGAAACCCCAATGAGCCTGCTGCTCGAATCATTGGCGAAACTCAAGGTGGAATATGTTGACCTGTACTTGATACACGCAGTGCGCAATCACAAGGATATCAAGAAAGTCTGGGAAGGCATGGAGGAAGCCAAAGCGAAAGGCTTGACAAAGTCCATCGGCATTGCGAACTGCACAGATGCTTATCTAAAGAGCATCCTCGAAGTGGCTACCATCCGTCCGGCTATAAACCAGGTACAGCTATCTTTCGTTCATGAAGGGTAGTGATCCGTTACTGACCGGCTTGGATTAGGTGGAAGTGCACCCTTATGTGTGGAGAACTCTTCAGCCCCATCTTGCACTTCAGGAAAGATACAGAATTGTAACCTCCTCCTACGGGGGGTTGATGCCCATTGACCATGCCAAAGGTGGTCCCCTTGACCCAGTTCTCGAACAAATCCGCGTCCGTTTGGAGAAGACCCGAGGATCACATGTGTCCAGCGCTCAGGTACTCGTTAAATGGTTGCAGCAACAAGGTTTACTTGTCGTAATGTAAGTCACACTCTAACTTACCTCAATCGCGTGTTGAATGACTTCCGGCAGCACATCGTTGGATACCAAACGAATCGGAGAATGCCTCGACACGGAACACGTACCTAATCTCGCCCCAGAAGAACTGCAACTTATTGAAAATATAAGTGCCAAAACACATTATAGGTTCTTCGTACGTCCTTCAGCCCATTAACATTCTCCACTGTTGACGCGCCGTACAGTCTTCCAACTGGCCGAAGTGTGAAAGAGGTACATGGTACAGTGTGAACTGGATCCAGGGCGACGAGTGGATCAGTAAGAATTGGTCTGACGCGTAGTGATCTCTGTTAATCACACTTACGTCTTCCTATTCGTGTTCCGAGTTCATTGACACAATGTACATGCTTCCAGAGAGTCCATTAGCACACGTGAGCTGCTCTATAGATCATGACCTACTATACCTGCATTAATTAATGTATGGTACCGACAGTCTTCACTCTACCCTAGTGCCCGGCGCATGGGCTGGATTTTTCGAGTAAAAACTAATGCGGGGACCACTGAGCCACCTAACATCGTACCTTTGAGTCAATAATGGCTGTGTTCGATCTCCACGAACATTGCACGATCCAGCGATGAGCAACATCGCTGTTATGTTCCATCAGTTCAAATACCTACAATGCACCCAGAGTCCTTATGATGAGTCCCCAATACAATGGCTTGTCGGTTGCTTCTCGACTGTGGATGTAATCTCACTATTGTGCCACTAGCCCTTGAATCCTATCCCGGGTCCGCACTCGTTAGACATCGTCTCGCGAGAGCACAAGGAAGCCCGAGGGGGAAAGCTCGCGTTGACAAAGCTACGCCTTCGTACTCGACAAACATGCGAGGCGGCCCGTAAACACGTAGGCATCTGAAACCAATCCGTCGGGAAATTTAGACCAGTACCTCCATACGTTGTGCAAGCTCAATTTGCGGTCGCGTGTTCCCGGGGATAACGTTGTGAACGGACCTATCCTATGAACACTGTCGGCCTGCTGATGAACAGTAGCGACAGCCGTGAAATTTGCCTACTGCCGTGAGAGCGACCGTACATGGAAAGGGGCCCGTGTTCTCTTCGTTCTTTGGACAGTACGTGGAAGGAGTCCCAAAGAGACCTTTCCTCAGACGCAAGTAATCGTCTTGTTTTGTTTTATTTTCCGGATCAGGCCCGGCCCAGATCCCTGGTTCGTAGGATTCCGATGACTTTGCGCTGGCGTTCCACTGCCAGAATCGGTCCAGCACCATTGCCACCTTCCTTTTCTAGTGGTCCCATGCTGCAGTTTCGCTGGGTGCGGCGCAGTCTAGAATAGCCATTGGATTGGGTCGCGATGGACTTGGGGTTACCCACGGGTTCTCCTACCAGAAAGCATACAAAGACTGCCATCTGTTGGGCCGTCCCAAGTGCCTACTTTCTCCATCTCGTGCGGACCTCCAGGTGGAAAATTTTGTGGTGCAAAAACTTCTCGCCGTAGGACCTTTGCTACTATATACAAATGAAATCGACCAGACGCGAGGGGGGATACCAGAAGCATGATTTGACCAAAGAAAGTACAGCGTGGGGGGGAGATGAATGACTCCAAGACCTGCGCCATCAAGAGCAGGGAAGTGATGCCGATAAGATGATAGCGTTCGTGTTTTCCGGCGATCCACCGGAGATATTCAAGGATGAACTCGGCTCTCATGACACGGGCTACCTCCTTCTCCTTTCCCTGGAAGGTGACAATGGTGCCGTCTTCCAGGGATATCAACCCGGGTCCATCTCCTGGCGATGACGCCGTTGTGATGGGGGCGTGCGAATCCTCAATGCAGCGGAACCAAGGACCAGGGAAAATAAGCCACTCGCAGGGTACAGAAAGTTACGAGCGACCCACAAAGCACAAGATCGAAGCCAGGTTGCTGGCATTACGTTGCAAGGATGTGAAGGCGATGGTCTTGGTGCCGAAGACATGTTGCTCGGCCCAAAACATGGAATATGGAATTGGATCTGGCCGACAAAGAGAAATAATTGAGGCGTCGACTGGGTTTTCTCTGCCCGTAGGATTGCTGCTTCTCCGGAAGAGTTGTAGCGGTTCGCTGCAAGCATCCAAGAGACTGACCGCTATCAAATTCCCAGGATACTTCGTATGCAACGGGGTTCCGGAGAACACCCCGAAGTAGGCTTATTAGTGAGGTTGAAAGTGGCCTTTGTCTGGTCCGGGGAGAACGGCGTCGCAGATGGTCGACTTGGCGATCTGGCCAAATCTTATCGCTACCGTCATGCCCCATGCGAAGTGGTGCCATCCAAACTAGAACACAACTGGATATAAATGGATCGCCTGCAGCGTATTATATGCCGACCGCGTCGAGCGTGAGAGTGGATTTATTGATGTTTTGAATGTTTTCGCTGGAGGGTATTAGCGTGTGGAATTGAGTTGGGCACCTCCCCTCGCGCTACAGTTGACCTTTCATACAGGCGAGTCGCATGATGCATTTTGTTTGCATAAGGTTCGCTTCACGCCATCCATTGACTGCGGAAGAACTTGGTCATGTCGATCAAGGTCGAAATGGTATGCGCACGTGATCTTTGCGTGTGATTTCCATGCTGGTTGCGTACCCAACCCATCCTTCCAGAAGAAACACGGAGGCTCGTAAAGCAACAAGGGTGGAGGGAGATTTTGATGCGCGTTGCTTTCGGCCTCGTTCCACCCGTGACGCAAGATATGTTTTCTAGATAGCCGTGGGGCCAGTTCGACTGCGAACTCGTACCTGGATGTTGGGCCTAGGTTGTCGCGCGGGGGACCAGACTAACGGAACCGATCGGCTTACATATAACCACTACACTAGCATAGCTTCCGATTTGCCACCAGGAACTAGCGTTCAAGGTATCCCCAGCACGCCCCATATCGCTTTTCCTATCCTCCCGACACCGTCGCAGGCCAAGCCATCCGGGTGATCCCTCCCCGGGATCCCACCCGCACGCAAGCGCGCGTCCTTGACCAACGCCTCGCCAAGCAACCCCGCCCGCGCATCCAATATCTTGGATACGATCGACTGCGTGAACTCGGGATGCCCCTGCACCGTGAGCACATGGATCGACGTCAACGATATCTCGGGTGCGTCCGACGCAAGCTCCACAGGCGACGGGGCGGAGGCGGGGTCAAAGAGAACCATGCCTTGGTTGGGGGTAATCGCGGTCGAACCGAGGACATGTGCGTTGGGCGGGGTAGTCGGGACGTGGTCCCGGTGCATCTGTTGGATGTCCTATCGCCGCGATCGGCAGTCAGTATGGGACATCATCGATTCATCAGCGAGGGATGGCGACACGCACGAGCTCGTCGGTGCCAAAGATGGCTTTCCCCAGCGGGTTGAGCTGGAGGGTGGTCACGGCGACCTCCCAGACGCCGTTGTTTGGCACGCATATGCCGCCGAGGGCCCTGGCGACGATCTGGTGGCCGAAACAGATGCCTGGGTGAGGGTGATGATCATGCGCCGAGTGATGAGGGATGATTCGAAGTACCGAATATCTTCAGAGAGGGCTTTGCGGCGATGATATGGGTCACGTAGGCAACCAACGTGTTGATCCACGGGATGTCCTCATAGGCAGACGCACCTGTGCGACGGAATCAGGGTGGGCGAAGTATGTGAAAGTGGATACGGACGCACGAGATCCGGTGATCAAGAGGCCGTCGTAGTGAACGTCGTCCGGTGGATAAGCCATGTCCTTGACGACATCGTAGCTATCGAGGGTGAATGTGGCCTCTGTGGTGGGTAAGTGAGCGACGGGGGTCGTGATGGCAGAGGCATGCGTACCCGAGGACACTCTCGCGAGGGACGAGGTCAGCAACGCATTGAATATCTCGCTATAGTCACCGTGGGCCTTCTTAATGGC